>VMDR010012002.1:0-27396 GCA_007922815.1 Macrotus californicus
TCATACATTTAAGAATTGCTGTCAAATTTTGAAAAACTTCTAATTTCATATGTGATTTGTAAAAATTGAAAACAAATTTCTACATATAAGCCTCTGGGTCTATATATTTCAATATTCTTTTTCTTTTCTACACATTTGTGGTGCAGGATGCTATAGAACAAATTTATACTGGAATACTATCTCTGGGCCGGTACTTTCATACCACTACATGGACATAATTACAGACCATATAAATATGTTTCACTAAATCCAAACTAAATGTATCTTCAACATTAGCCCGATTCCAGAGTTGCCCATTGCTTTTCCAGTACCTTCAGATAAAAATAGAAGTGTGACAGGGGCAGCATAGACAGAAACAATGGTCTTAACTAGTGAAGGTTAAGATATGTTTTATAAATTTTATAAAATCTCTTTAAATACTTTGCTAGGGTCCCATAGGCTTTGAAAAGGGCCTGTGCCAGTGAGAGGCCCTGAGCTTTAGCTTCATTGACTTTACAGTAAATCTGCCTCTGCTTTGAACATCTTAATCATACTGATTTTAAAACCTCTTCCAAGGTCCTTTATTATTTCTAGGCACAGTGGTTGCATCAGGGGACTCTTTCCATGGTGTTGTTTTACCTCGTATTATCTGTAGTCTTGGATTATGAAGTCAACTTCTGTGGGGTTTTCTTTTTCTCTGGGAGTCCTTTGGGGTCAATGGTGACTTGGTATGTGCCTTTGCCATGGCCCCTGGGTCTCCGTCCATGTTTATGTTAATTTCTCAGCTAGGGTGGGAGGTTACACAATATGCTGTGTACAGTATGAATGTCTCAATTTAGACTGGGGATTCCAACCCCTGGCAGGTGGCTCTTTTCACCCTTGTCTGGTGGATGCCAAGTTTCCTTTCTGCTTCACTGAACCATGGGTGAAGCTCTTCTAGACCCTGTTCCAAATCTAAAGCAGCCCTTCATGGGTCCTCACAGTTTTAGCCTTTCAAGGGCATGAAGCCATTGGTTTCTCTTCCTTCTCTGCTTGGTTCAGAAGTCTGTCCCCCAGCTATTAGGACTTACATTCAGATCTAAGGATCATGGGCCATTTTGTTTCAGTTCTTATTCATCACAATGACTTGAGTTTTCTCGCTATTTTTGTCCCCTATATTGCTTTCAAGCTCCGTTATGTACCCAACTTTGTTTTTTGGTTACATTTTATCTGACATATCCATGTATTTGGAAATAGAGAATGATCGTCTGAGTAAATCTAAACAGATCAATCAGCTGCAACTCATTCACTAGTTCAACACTATATTGTTGAGGATCTTTATTTGTCAGACATTTTCTAGAATATTATCTATGCATCAATATGTAATTCATACTCCCTGTCCCTGTGGAATTTACTTTCTAGTAAATTGAAATCAGCTCTTTCTTTTTCTTTTCTTTTGCTAGGAGTTCTTTCTATTACCCTGTAGAAAGAGTAAATGTGCTTAGCTTCCTTTTCTTCCCTTCCCTGGACATATCTGAGGCTACAAACTTGCTGTGGTGGCTCTGTGACTATGAGTATTGCCTGAGCATGCAAGGACACATTAAAACTCAAGGGTGACCGGACCTTTCTGCCACTGTCTATCATATGCATTGCAATAATAATTAAACCCCACAATCTTTAATTATCTGAAAATAATTTCCATTTTTATTCATGTACATATAGAAATATTCACCCTAAGAGATTTGACAGACTATACAGCTATGCAGCCACCACCACAATCATGATACAAAATTGTTCCACTACCCTCAAATATTCTCTTATACTCTTTCTGGTCAAACTCTTCTCCTCCCCCCAGCCTTTAGCAACCACTGATCTGTTCTGGGTCCCTTTAGCTTTACCTTCTCAAGAATTTCATACAAATGGACTCATACAGGATGTAGCCTTTAATGTGGGAACAAATATGTGGCTTGGGGTTCAGGCCAAGCCAAAGAATATGATGATGTTCTAGAAAATGTGGGAAACCTGACAGGTGGTAAATATAAGATTTTTAAAGCTGTTTTAAAATACTGAAACTACCAGGCACTCAACAAATATTTGTTGCATATGTGAAGGATGGACTGATGGAGCCACATTGAACCTTAGGGGCTTCCTGCAGTGTGGAGACTCCCAAGTTGGTGATTACTTGTCCAAAAGACTACCTGCCTTCAATCCCAAACATCCTGGCTGCTGCCTGCAGTTCTCCCTACCTGCAGTAGCAAGGGTTTTGGCATGTTCTCAACCTCATGGGCTTATGAGGCAATGCAAAAGAGCAGCCAGTTAGCACACAGCAGTCATTGTCCCATATCTTTCCAGGAGCTTGTTTGGGGGCTGCCTGCCAGCTGTACACTTGCTCTAGCTTGCCTAGTCACATGGCCCATTGAGCAGTGAGTCCCCTTACACAAGGCAGCCGTGCACCTGTTTTCTTTTGTCAGGCAAGTAAATGTGTTTATGGCATGAGCCAAACTTCACCTTCAGATGTATGCTCAGAGATTCCATCATGGGTGACACAGGAGGCAACTGCACCTCAGGGTCAGACAGGGATGGGCCCCTGTGGCTGACAGAGGTAGTCTCTTCCCACACCTGTGTGCTTCATACTCAAGCCAAAAGGATACAAAACACGTGTTAAATACAATCACTGCTTTGAAGAGCTTAATGCCATTTTGGAGGCAGTGTGTCATATTGGAGAAGGTTCTTGTTGCATGCTTGCTGAGTTAATGGCACATTCCCAACCTTTTAGGCAGGAAGTATAGGTGTATAGAATTTCAGTGTTGGAAAGACTATAAAGATCATCCGGTAAGGTCAACCAGGTGACTGCTGTTGCTTGGACAGCTGTCTCTGCCTTTGTGCCTCCCCTCTGCTGCATTATGTGTGACAGCTGATGTCAGTCACGTCACTGGCTGGGTCTCCCCTGGGCGTTTCCAGATATCCTAGCTCAGAAGCATCAGTGAACTAGGCTCCCAGCTATGAGCAACTCCCAGTGCACTAACAGGGAGCAAGGGTGAGAAGCCCTGGTTTGGTCTGGTGGTTCTGAGAGCTTGACTGTAGCCAGATTCCTGATGAATATGGATTTGATTTTAAAGTTGGGTGGGGTTTTTTTTTTCAGATTTTTAAATGGAAAAATGATATGTCATAAGGAAAAATTTCTTAATTTCTTCTTTTTTACACTTTTGTTTTTATATAGGACTAAAGTTTACTATTAGAATCCTATAACATAAATTACTAAGGGTTACTTAGATTTCGTATCCAAAACTAAAACTGCTAGTTTACTTAACCTTTTCCTATTTTGGAATATTTAGATTAAAATTCTTTTCTATAATTTTTACAGATCTATAAAATAGGAAACCCACTCATATGTAATCAAGAGGTAACCACATTTGCTAGTCTTTGTGCAGAGTGTAGAGTATGTTTTGGAATTAAGACAAGTGAAACCCATAGTCCAAAATGAACTCATTCATGTTTTAGTTTAGAAGTCTTAGCCAAGGAGCTGGGTAAACAGTGGTCAAAAGCACAAATGGTATCGATGAAAGAAATTCATGATATAGTTTAAGTATGCACTGAATCTTTTATTAAAATACTTGGCTTATTAAATGCCATATTTAGAGTTACTTTCCAAATACTGAGTAATGGTCACAAGTGCACTGCAGTGTAGTGGGTGTACCCATTAAAAGAGAAAAATGTGCTTATACTGTGTCATCATAAAACCTGTAAACTGCCACTTTGTAAGTGGCTAAGAAGTGAATTGCCACAGAAACCCAGACTTGGAGCAGCTGCAAATAAAGGAAAGAAGTTTCTAAATGCTGACACTGGTTGTGAAGCTGATATTTTATTTAGATGTCCTTGCAGCATGGAGCTCTCAGAAATCATGTTTATAGTCTTCATGCAATAGAAATACAAGCAATAGTGTACATTTTGGCAGGTGGTGCCCGATTTAGTTGTAATAATTCACAGCACTGCTCCAGGGCTTCCATGTTGCTTCAGGCAAAAACCTGTATCATAAATTATAGCACACAAAGCTGAATTTGACCTACCAGTTGATGCATAATAAACTGACTTAATTCTGAATATTAACTACACATTATGGCCTAAAGGTTTTGTGCTCTCTAAATGTAACAATAAATTATACAAAAATCTTCCTCTTGGGTGAAGCCTAAATATAAATAAATCCCCAATCTTAATACTATGCCGAAAAACCAGTTACTATAGATACCAGAGAGAATATCTTAGTCTTAAATATTATTGCTGAGTAAAATAACTTTAGAATATCACTAAGTACCTGAAGTAATTATAGAAACTTTGGGGAGAAGTTTCAGTATTTAATAAGCCACTTTCCCATTTGCCTCCTTTCTTGAGTGGTAAACTGAAAGATATTACTTTGTTTCTTCAGTAATCATCATGAGTAAAACAATTGGTTTTTTAAAATTCTCCCCAGTCTCAAGCACAGGGTTTAGCTCATATAAGTGTTCAACAATTACTAGTCAGTGAATGAGTGAGTTAGGAATGTTTGGAAATATCACATTGTCTGATTGTAATGGTTTTGGGTTAGAAGAATGGATATTCCTGGATTTAGGTATTTTGTTTTAAAAATGATTCACTGTGTGATATTGAGCAAATCACTTTGTTCCTCTGAGCCTCTTTATTTGTGCGTAAAAGGGGATTAAGAATGAATGAAAAAGACTGATTCCTATCTTACATAATTGTGGTTTGTGAATAGTTGAGACCCATGTCTGTAGTATTTTGAAGTTTATTATTTCTAACAAAGATGTCATATACAGGCAAGAAATGATCAACCCTAGCAGAAGGGGTATACTCTTTTTGCCTTGCTTGAAGAATTATGTGACTTCATCCCTCCCTGGTCACAGTTGATTGTACCGGGGTAGATAGATCTTCTCTTTTGAGAATTTGAATGGAAAGATCTAGAGCCAGAGAGTTAGTTTACAATTATCCCTAACCCAGAAGTTCCTTCTTGAGTGCTGGTTGCATTTCCCACCCACAGTTTCTATGAGCTCTCCTTGCATCCTAATAATAAACCTCCCTTTCCTCAAGTTATACTGAGTAGGATTCTATTTCTGACAACCAATCAACCCTAAGACGACTTTGTGAAGTCCTTCTACCCATTTCTTGAGCACCTACCATAATCAGACTCAGGTATTTTGGGCTTAATATTGATAGGATAAAAGATAAAACTAACTATAATATGGGTCAAAAATGCTAATACATATAAAAAATGTAAGTTGTGGTTTAAATTAAATAGCAGGGAGAAATAGTATCTGCTCAAGGATGTGGGGTAGATTAGGAAAGTCCTAATAGATAAAGGGCTTTGTGTGCATCCCTTCTTTTCTGTGTGCACTGCCTTATGGTGCAAGCTCTCCATCATGTATTGCATGGACTATAATAGTGGCTTCCTAACTTCCATTTTTGCCCTCTGTCTGCCCTCCATAGTGCTACCAGAGTTAGCAGGTAGCATCAAACATATAGTATCAGACATTGGTCCTAAATGATCCTTAAAAGGCCCCTACACCTGTGGGTTAAAGTCCAAACTCCTACTGTGGCATTCCTGACATACTAGGTCCCAGGATTCCCTTCCAGACTCACGTACTACTGCTCAACACACTCTAGGCACCAATCACCTTGAAGCTGTCCGTGTTCTTGATTATGTTTTGTACTTGCCTCTGTGCCTTTGCATGTCACATTCTGTCATCTTCCCTGGAAATCCACTGCTGAGTTCTAGAGCCTCAGCTGAAGTACTACCACCTCTCTGAGCCTCCCCATGACTCCTTTTCAATAGTAGAATTAATATGTAAAAGTCTCTCTCTGTCTATACAGTGCATTCTACATGTTAGTATGAAGTATTATAGTTAATTGTTTATGTATCTGTCTTGCCTTCTCTTAGGGAGGAACTAGAAAACAGGACAGGTACCGCTTATCTTTGCATGTCCAGTGAACAAATGGCAGGAGCTCATGGAAAAGGCTCTAAAATGATTGTTTAATTGGATGGGGATGGGATTTAAATTGGTCCTGGAACAGTGGCTAAGATTTTGAAAGGTGAGTATGGGCCAGAGGCTTTAAGGACCAGAGAGCCAGAGCCTGAACATGAAGGGGGCAGGAAGGTTCTGAGCAGATTCAGGCAGAGCATGCCATTGGTTTGGCTGTCACAAAGCAGGGAGATAATGAAGATAAAGAAGATTCATGTTGGAAAAATCAGTTGGGATCCTGTTGTGGAGGATTTTAATTTTTGTAGGCAGCAGGGAGCCATATCCATTGAGCATAATGGTGATGTGATCAAAACTGCCTTTTAAAGACATTAACCCTGGCAGGGTGCAGAGCAGCGGACTGGGCTGGAGAGGCTGGTCACTCCATTCGCGCTCCAAGGAGGGAGGCTCAGTCACCATCTCCCATTGTGTCCACCTTCTTAACTATTTCATTATATTTTACTATTTTTTTTGACCAATTAAAAAAAGAGTCATCCACTCCTTTTCTTCATCTCAGGTGTTGCAAGGGTTTTTTGGACTTTAAAGCATCTGATAGACAAGAACAAGGGCACATCATTCCCATCCAGATGATCGCCCTGACTTTCATTTTTTAGTAACGCTGGTGAGTTGGAAGTGGTTTGATATGGGGACACTCTTGACCTGTTCTATTTTCGCCATTCTTTCAGGTGGCTTAACAAGAACACTGGGCTCCTGCTTCGATGAGGGAATTGGGAGGTTTTGCTTTCCCTTGGTGGCGTTGATTTCCCTTGTGGCTCCCCAGACTCAGCAAAATTCAGAAATCATGACCTCCAAGTCTCAGCTGCCTTCTAGCACAAATATCACTTCCTCCTCGAAGCCTTCTGGTATTCTTTACCCTCTACTCCTATGCCTGAAGTGACCTCACCCTTATGGTATTTCCTTTTTCTACTTAAAATTATGATTATTTTGAAAATGACTTAATGTGCCTACTAGCCTGAAATTTTCTGGAGGACAGAATTGGTCCTTATTCATCCAAGTACCTCTCTTCTCCCTCCTGTTTCATTGGTGCCCATGTCTTACACATAAGCAGGTACCAATACTTTACATTTGAAGAACACTTAATGTTTTGCATGAATTTTCTAATATATCAGGAAAAGAAGACTTAATCATCTTCACTTCCATTTTGCAGATGAGAAAATCAAGTATGTGAATGATATTTCTAAGGTTTCATGAAATGTAAAGCAGAGTTCCAAATACACTTTTTTTCCTTTCAAATACTTAAATAATCTTTCTGCTCTACCCTCCTAACTTATATTGTCTGATGAATGAGTAACTGAATTTTAGTTAGGATTTTTTTTTTTTAATTACACACAATTTTAGTGAGGAAAGAACCTGTTGAGATGCCATCACACTCTGTAACATCCCAGGGAGGCACACAGGACAAGCAGAATAGTGTGGGAGATTTCCTTGATCTGTCTGAGATATTTAAAATTCAGCCATTAATCATAACAGCTGTATTCTTGCTTCAACTGATCAGATACTAATGATTTTGACATTCTGAGTTTTAGAAATTCTTGTTAATTGTCCTTAAAAAAAGGGCAAGAATGAATAATCTTGTCTTCATTTGTGAAAGAGTCAATCTCTCTCACTCACATTCCTTTTTTCCCTTCAAAATAATTTCATTTAAAGTCCAGTTACTTTCTGGGCTCTTGATTCTCTGGGTCTGACTTCTAAAGGCTGTCTGTTCTAGGTAGCTGTTTGACCTTCAGAACAGGGAGGGACAGGCCCTTTGATAACAGATGCCTCTGGGAGCTGGCTTAGCTTCAGAATACCACCTAGCCAGAAGACAGAGGCAGCATGTGAGGCTGAAGATGGTAAACATCTAACCCATACTTATGGTGAAGAATTTCTCTAATGTTGAGCAGACAGTATACCTTCAAAGATAGTATATATGAATACATATGTATGTGTGTATAGATATATGGACATATATGTACGTGTATATATATGTATATGTCTCTGTACATATTTCCTCACATATGTGTGTGAGGTAAGTGCCTTTGCCTATCTGTACCATCTCTATATAATCACCCTTTGCTATGACTACTCAATATCAATGCTCTTGGGTTTTTCCATAATTCCTTTTATTCTTTGCTCATAAATTCACAGCGTTTGGTATAAACGTTTGGTGGTTTTTCTTAACCTGCTATGCAAGGTAATCAGTCAGTGTTCAATAAGTCACTAATGATTAGAAAGACAACCATCCCATGTGGACAGTGTTCAATTGCTAATAAGAGAGGAGTTTAATTTTCTTTCTCATGGGAATATTCCTAAGAGGATTCCATCAGGTTTGTTTTTAATCATTTGCATTTAGGTTTTTTTTATTGTTGTTCTATTACAGATGCCCCAGTTTTTCCCCATTGTTCTCCCTTGCCCCACCCACCCCCGCTTCCACAGTCAATCCCCACCCTGTTGTCCATGTCCATAGGTCATTCACACATGTTCTTTAACTAGGCCTTTCCCCTTCTTTCCTCTCTTATCCCCCTCTCCCCTGGTTGCTGTCAGTCTGTTCTTCGTTTCCATGCCTCTGGTTCTGTTTTGCTCATTTGTTTGTTTTGTTGATTAGGTTCCTCTAATAGATGAGATCATATGGTATTTGTCTTTCACCACCTGGCTTATTTCACTTAACATAATACTCTCTAGTTCCATCCATGGCGTTGTGAAGGGTAGGAGCTCCTTCTTTCTTTCTGCTGCCTAGTATTCCATTGTGTAAATGTACCCCAGTTTTTTGATCCACCCATTTACTGATGGGTACTTAAGTTAATTCTAGCACTTGGCTATTGCATTGTGCTGCTATGAACATAGGGGTGCATAGGTTCTTTTGAATTGGTGTTTCAGGAGTCTTAGGGTGTAATCCCAGCAGTGGAATTGCTGGGTCAAAAGGTCGTTTCATTTTTAGTTTTCTGAGGAAATTCCATACTGTTTTCTACAGAGGCTGCACCAGTCTGCATTCCCTCCAACAGTGCACTAGGGTTCCCTTTTCTCCACAGCCTCACCAGCACTTGTTGTTTGTTGATTTGTTTATGATGGTCATTCTCATCAGTGTGAGGTAGTGTCTCGTTGTGGTTTTAATTTGCATCTCTCTGATAGCTAGTGATGTAGAGCATCCCTTCATATGTCTCTGGGCCCTCTGTATGTCCTCCTTGGAGAAGTGTCTGTTCACGTCATTTGCCCATTTCTAAATTGGATTGTTTGTCTTCCTGATGTTGAGTCATATGAGTTCTTTATGTATTTTGGAGATCCAAACCTTGTCCAAAGTATCATTGGCAAATATATTTTCCCATATGGTTGGTTCCCTTCTCATTTTGCTGATGTTTTCTTTAGCTGTACAGAAACTTTTTAATTTGATGTAGTCTCATTTGTTTGTTCTTTTCTTTATTTCCCTTGCCATAGAGATGTATTGATGAAAATATTGCATGGGATATCTGAAATTTTACTGCCTATGTTTTCCTCTAGGACTGATTTAGATGTTTTTATATGAACCTATGTATTAGTTTAGTAGGCTGCTGTAACAAAGCACCACAAACTGAGTGGCTTAAACAGCCAAAATTTATTGTTTCACCGTTCTGGAGGCCAGAAGTCCAAGATCAAGAGGCTGGCAAAGCCTATTCCCTGTGAAAATACCAGGGGGGGATCTGCTACAGTTCTCTCCTAGCTTCTGGCACTCCTTGGCTGTGGCAACACAACTCCAGTACTCACATGGTTTTTCCCTTGTTTGTGTCCAAGTGTCCCTTTTTGATAGGGACACCAGTCCTGTTGTTTTAGAGTCCCGCTCCTCCAGCACAATCTCATCTTAACTAGTTACATCTATAACATCTGTTTCCAAATATGGTCACTTTCTGAGCTACTGGGAATGAGGACTTCAACATGTGAATTTTGAGGAGAAACAATTGAATACTCAACAATCTCTCCTCTGTACCTCCCCCCACTGTGTTCATGTCCTTCTCACATGCAAAATACATTCACCCCATTCCGATGTTCCCAAAAATGTTAACCCATTCTAGCACCAAGTCTAAGTCCTAATGTCACCCATCTGTCATCTAAATCAAGTGTGGGTGATACTTAGGGTATGATTCCATCCTGAGGCAAAATTCTTTATTTGTGAACCTGTGAAAACAGGCAACAAGTCATCTGCTTCTAAAATTCAATGATCAGAGAGGCATAGGCTAGATAACTCATTCCAAAAGGGAGAAATCAGAGAGAAATGGAATCATAGGTCCCAAACAAGTCTGAAACCTAGCAGTGTAAATGCCATTGGATTTAAGGTTTGAGAAGAATCCTCTTCATCTGGGTGCTCTGTTCTCGAGGGCAGCAGCCTTCTCCTCTAGAATGGAGGAAATAGCTTTTCTTTTTGGCTCTGCCCTCAGGGTCATTTTTTCCCTTTTCTTAAAGGATATGATTAGAGCCAAGCAACTCTGTTGCCCTTTCCTGCCTATAGAATCATAGAAGTCTGACAGTTTTCCTTCATTTTTGCCCTGTCTCTGTCCCTTTTAGTCCAAGTTAGTAGTAGCATTTCTGCGGAAGTGGGTGATTGGATCCATAAGTCACACCTAGTCTCTGTAGCAAACCATTGGCCAGGCACACTTTTGGTGTTCTTTCCAGAGCACACAGTGGCGTCACTTTTTGCATCATGCTTTCTTCAGTTTATCTCTACTCTTTCATTATATTACGAGCAGTAAGAATAAACCCGGACACACCACCAACACTTAAAAATCTCTTCACCTAAATATCCAGGTTCATCACTTACAAGTTTTACTTTCCACAAGCAGTCCAAAATAATTCATTCAAGTTCTCTACCACTTTATAGCAAGGATTTCCTTTCTTTTCTTTTCTTTCTTTCTTTCTTTCTTTCTTTCTTTCTTTCTTTCTTTCTTTCTCTTTATGTTTTATTTATTTATTTTTAGAGAGAAGGGAAGGGAGGGAGAAAGAGAGGGAGAAAAACTTTGATTGGTTGCCTCTCACATGCCTCCAACTGGGGACCTAGCCTGCAACCCAGGCGTGCACCCTGACTTGAAATCGAACCAGTGACCTTCTGGTTCCCAGGCCAGTGCTCAATCCACTGAGCCACACCAGACAGGGCAACAGCAAGGTTTTCCTTTCCTAATTAAATCTGAAAGAATCCTATTTCCAAGTAAACTTATATTCTGAGGTACTTGGGGTTAGGACTTTAATATATGAATTTTGAGGGGACAAAATTTAACCCATAACAACCTGTTAAATTTTCAGTGTTCTAGAAGGACCCAACTATCCCCTCACTCAAATTCCAACTTACATTTTTGACATAGGTATCCTCACATGACAAGATAGTCACCAGAAATGTCAGCAATTAAGCCAGTCCACTTCTAAGGAATCAATTTCATGGCCACATGACTGTCTAGGGCAAGGTCTCAGCTTCATGTCCTGGCCCAGCTAAGGTGGCAGGCATTAAATAATAACAACTACCATTTTCCAAGTGTCTACAACATATGAGGGACCATTCTAGGGTCTTTATAGATATTATATAATCCTTAGAGAAATACTGCAAGGTGTTATTTATAATGCCCATTTTACAGATTAGAAAACTGAGGCTCATGTAATTTAAGAGACTTGCCCATGGTCATCTCTGCAGAGATCCATGCCTTGCAGTGTCTCAGGAATCTGTTGCCATGGTTGAGTCAGTCTGGAGTCATCTACAGACCTAGTGTTTGGTCTGTCTTCGTTAACTCATCAACACAGCCTCACCCCCTTTGAGGCTCTAGGTCCAGATACCCAGGATCTTCCCATTTAAAAACAATTTTTAGTTTTTATTGGTTTTCTAATTCATCACAGCATCCAGAAAGCAGATCAATAGTCTGTTGACTTGCTTAGCACCTTGGCTACTGCCTTGTTCCTTCCAGAACTTTCCTAGGGGTCAGGCCCCTGTGCTTGAAATGCTGGCTACTGGGCTGCAATCCTGTGCTCATTTGGAAGGACCTGCTTGGAACAGGACTTGTTAGAGGACATGTACTCTGCCTATTTGAGCAGCCTCTCTGTTGACTGAGCTCAGCTTGGATCACACTCTAAATTTTCTAGAACCTCGTGGCATTGCCAAACTGTACTGTATGTGAGTTTAACAATAGTAAAGCCACAGTCATGATCCCTGACCCCCAAGAGCATCTCAGGCTCCCCGCAGAACCAGTTTACTCCTCTATTCTTGAGTTCCTATCCTTTAGATATTAGCATGTCCACAACCATGGCTGCATGAGTTAGAATATGCCTAGAGAACAGAAGCCCATGGAATTCTTGAGATGAAATTTGCAAATCTGTGCTCCAAAAAATTTCAATGTACAGCCATACCATGTTACCCTGACTCCCATGCATTCTAATATCCTTGCTTGAGTAGATGATAAAGTGGTGAAAGTATAGCTCATGTTTTGTCTATGCCAAAGGCTGAAATTAGAAGATAACCCATGAGAGTATGTGTTGTGTTTGTGAATATCATCCGTCTCATGTGCCACAGGAAAAAAAAGTTTGGTAACTACACATTAGGTCAATTTCAAAAGATTCTGGCAAACTCTCATCAAAATATCTTGACTTCTCAGTGATCCACATGGATCTCTTGTCCACAGATTTCTCTCTATGGACTTTGAGTTTATTTGTAAATGGCCTGTACCACCTCCAGGGTTAATAAGTCCCATAAGTTTCCTGCCTGCTCTGTAAAGTAGTATTTTCTTTCAATTGTTCACAAATGGCTTCCTTCCAATTCGGAGGCTGCTCTGTAGTCCTTGTGTGTAGGGTTAGCTGAACAAGGCCATGTACAACTTCTCACTTCCCCTAACCATTATCTTTGGAGACTGAGATTGGATTGTTTCTGAGTCCTGGTCTCTTCAGGCTGAGGAAGCTGCATTGTTTGAAACCTCTCCTAACACTGCAATGGCTGCCTACCCTTGATCATCCTGGTTTCCTATCACAGTGGGGCTGCTCTGTGTGTTAGGTCTCTAGAAGTATGACACTCAGGACAGCAGAGGTTCTTCCAGGCAGGACCCCTTCCTACACTCCTTGCCACTTATAATCTCTTGGCCACATCTTCCTTTCTTCCTTGTTCTCATCCCCCTCCCTACTGCCCTACCTCTGCAAATAATCCTTCAGCCACAAGAGTGTTCCTCTGAGAATTCTAAAACAGCAGACATCCCACAAAAAAGGGAAACAAATTTCCTTGGGGTCACATCATGTACTCTCATTCTAGACATCTGATTTTAGATTCTGAAGTTCTGAAAGCCCCTGAAGAGTGGACTGCCTGCTGAGAGGCTGCACAGCTAGCCGGGAAGAATCCCTTGAAGCAGGCTTTATTTCAAGTGTGAGGACCTGGCTTATTAGAAGCACTAAGGGGGAAAACTCACACCTGAAACTTCGCACATGCTTGTGAAATTCAGATATGAGAAGAAACATCTTGGGATCAATCAGAATCAGCTGGCCACCTAGCTGGAGGGAGATATCCAGGAGGGGAATGGTGGAGACTTTGAAAATTCTGCCTTGGATAAAGCACCCTGGCTCCCTGGGGTTGGGCAAGGATGAATGAAATCTGCTTTGGCTTGTGCTGACATCCCGTCCCTCAGGTGAATAGCATCTGCTGCAGGAGGCAGGGAATTCTGTTCTTCTTTTTCAATAGGTACTTTTGTGATGCCTGGTTTAGAATCTTTGAGCCCTGCCATGGCTGCTCTCTGAAGGCTGGTTTGTCAACACCGAGTACTGGGCAAACCTTGGAAGGGTAGTCTTGTTCTTGGCCAAATGCTGTTAAAACTTAGATTTTCCTCCATACTTGCAACTGAAGATCAACTCAAAGACTTGGCTTAACTAAGAGTGGGCCAATGAGAAAGATAAGTAACCATCTTAGTAATAACTGTCCTTTAGGGGACATTCACTAAAAAGTGGATTTTACCTGAAGTGACACTATTTTACGTTCAACTACTTGTACGTAAAGAATCCCAAATTGGGAAGTAAGGGAATGACATCTACTGGACAGATCATCATGAGAAATAAATATGATAATGCCTATAAGATGGTTAACACAATGTGCAGCACATAGTAGGTATACAATAAATGTTAGGTTTTTTTTTTTCATCTACAGAGGCACTATTTAAGGTCCTTCTGCAAAGGAAACGCTTGCTGATATGTAATAATGCACTACGTTTTTGTTTAATTTCCTTTCTGTGCATACTATGGAAAAATATTGTGAAGCAATAGTAACATGTTTATATGGGGGTTATTATGACTGTGGAGGAGTGGGCAGGAGTGGGTTCATCCTTCTACCCTCCCCCAGGAGGGTATAGACAGGAACTGAATAGATGTCATTCGAGAATGTATGGAAGGCCTATGATGAAGGTCCTCAAGGAGGATAAGTTGAGGAAAAATGGCCTCACTTCGCGAGTCCTAATAATGGAGCAAATATTGGAAGAGTAGATACTGATTGCATGGTTGCTATTATAGAAAGTGATTGCATTTATTTTTTAATTTTTGGTAAATTAAAATGTGCCCTTAGGTAAATAACTAAAGAAAATGGTGAGACAAAAACATAGAAAACATAGAAGTTACAGGACTCAAGAGGCCTCAATTACTTGAGAACAAAAGAAGAATATCTTGTGGTGAATGAAACAGGACCTAACCATCCACCTGGGACATAAAATGTCCCCAGTCTGCTTGATGTGGGCAGCCTTGCTTCTTTTGGCATGTCATTCCATACTGAGCTCTGTCATTTTGGGGGACATCAGCCCAAATGCTATCTGTTTCTCTCCCCATTCTTTCCCAACATCTCAGGATGACTTAGGAGTCTGGTTTTAGTGAGTGATCTAGGTCAGGATGGCAGTAACCAATTAGTTAACCTTAGGAAAACATATGGTCTTCAAATCCGTTTGTCAAGAATTATTTGCTGAGTATCTGCTTCAAGTGTCAAAGCTGTGCTGGGTGTCTTTGCCACAGGTGTCTGGGACCCCATCCTCTGGGTCCTCACTGCACTTTTTTTTATATTATTCAAATACAGTTGCCTCCATTTTCCTGCCACCACTTTCCCCCACCTCCCACCCCCAATCCTTCCCTCTCTTGGCTTTGACCATGGGTCCTTTATACATATTCCTTGACAAACCCTTCCTTTCTTTCCCCTGTTATCCCCCTACCCTCTCCCCTCTGGTTATTGTCAGTTTGTTCTTTATTTTAATGTCTCTGGTTGTATTTTGCTTGCTTGCTTGGTTTGTTGATTAGGTTCCATTTATAGGTGAGATCATATGGTATTTGTCTTTCACCATCTGACTTACTTCATTTAGCATAATGCTCTCTAGTTCCATCCATGCTGTTGCAAAGGGTAGGAGCTCCTTCTTTCTTTCTGCTGCGTAGTATTCCATTGTGTAAATGTACCACAGTAACTAAAAATGGAACTGCTTTTTACCCAGCAATTCCACTGCTGAGATTATACCCCAAGAATCCTAAAACACTAATTCAAAACAACCTGTGCACCCCAATGTTCATAACAGCACACTTTACAATAGCCAAGTTCTGGAAGCAACCTAGGTGCCCATTACTAAATGAGTGGATAAAAAAAACTCACTGCATCTTTTACATGCCTTGTTTCTTATTTCACTCTATTAATTTCAGGGAATCCACTTTAAGGAAAAGGATATAAAATTAGGCATAAAATTATTAATTTAGAATGAAAAAGAAATCATGAAAATTACAAATGTTAAAAAGCTGACAATTACCACAAACGTCACAAACTTTGGGGAAATTGCTTGTTGTTTTAATCATTGAATTAAGCGATATACCTCTTTTTGTACAATTTTTTGTTTCATTCTCTTTGATTATTTTTGCCTATGATAATGATTTTCTAATATCTGTAGAGAAAATACAAAGACAAACCACTCCTGTATCATAATTGACTAAAATCAGTTTTTATTATTCATGATTTAGAATGGTTTCATTCAGCTTCAGAACTTATTGGTAACTTCATGTAAATTTTTAGAATTTTTGTCAACTTTGGGAAAATATTAATCAAGATTTTTTTATAAGAACTGTAAGATTTCAGAGCATTTCACTTTTTTTTGTTTTGTTCATTGACTAAACTTCAATGCTCTTTAAATTGATTATATTTGAATGCTCCTGGAAGCTAATATGGCTAACAATAACTTAATTATACTTGGAAGTTACCATGTTCCACATAAATACATTCTAGTAAATTCAAATTAAACGTTTCCCCAACTCCACTTCCCAAAAGCTGCATTTCCCAAATGCTCAAGACCACTCTGTTGTCCGAAGCAGAAAAGTAATGCAAGGTAAATTGGATTGGTAGGAGACAGGAGTAAACTGATTGAAGTTAAACTACTTTTTGAAAATTTTATAAAATTATATACATTAACCTTCATTGATTGGTATCATGGCTAATCTGTCTCCATCCTCTTGGCTCTGGAACTGTCCACACTGGCACCTGGTAGAAGGTCAGTTAGATGAATGAAGGATACTCCAGGCTTTGTTTACGTGCTCATCCTGCTAATGCTTTCCCTTCTCCCTCCCACTATCCAGTTGTTACCCAACCTTCGAGGTTCCACTCACATACCATCTCCTCCACCATAGTCATCTGCTCTTATATTGTTCACATCAACTCCCTACCTGCTATTTCTATATTCTCAGTGAGATGGTCAACAACCTGGGGGCAAGGATACCTAGCACAGCTTTGGCACTTAAAGCATACTCAGCAAATAATTCTTGACAGACAGATTTGAAAATCCATCTGTTTTCCTATGGTTAACTAATTGGTGACTGCCATCCTGACCTGGCCCACTCACTAGAACCAGATGTTTCTACAAGTTATTTTAGGGATTGCTTTATAAATGGAATTTTGACTCTTTTTCTCCAAAGATAAAGGAAAGCCTGCTGGGTTATTGCTCTCTGTCTACAGGATGTACAGAAAAGAAAGCCTTTCATAGATGACTGATTTCTAGAACAGATGTGCCAAGTTCCTTGGGCTAAAAACTCTTTAGTTGGAAACGAACCAGGACATTTTTAATACAAGTTTTTAGAACGTGTACTTAGAGCAATGCTAATAATGATCAGGGCGATGGTGACTTGGTTTAAGGGTTTTGAGGATTGAGAGTGCTAATAAAACTGCCTGGAGGAGCACAAGCTCACCTGATATAGCAGAACTAATGAAGGACTCCATGCACAGAAGTGTCTCTTGTCAGAGAGGAAGTATTTGCGCGTGATCTCATCCAACGATGCACTTGACAAGGACAGAAATAGAAAACTGTCTGTGGCCACCCGGCAGAGATTTTCCTGGTGCCTTGGCTTATTATTCCTACTATTGTACTTCCTTCTTTCCTAAAAATCTTTTTTCCCTCTTGGCCTTTCAGTTGGCTTCAGCACCTTTTGTGAGTTCTCATCAGCACAATTCATTCTTTGCTGAACAATGCAAAGATAAGGGAGGGAGAAATGAGGGAATGAGTCTATTACTAATTGTGATGGGGAGTCAGGGGGAATAGTGCCGGCTTCCCTGTTGTTCATCCAAATCGTGCTATTAAATCTCTTTCCTAGATACATGTTGGAGGGAGATGAAGATTTCTGTATTTAAATGAAGAGCTGTAAGCATTGGGGGCCTTCTCTATAGTAAGATGAAAATCATTATTTATTGAGTACCTACTATGTGCTGGGCTCTCTGCTTGACACCTAGGCCAGAGGGGAAAGACAAATCCCTTGCCTTCAGGTTTCTCAAAAGCTCTCTATTCTGGAGTTTGTTGTTCTCATAGCACAGTGACTATAATCCTGATGGAACACCCTATCTGTGTTAGGAACTGTGAGAGACCCACAGAGGTAAGACAGCCTCTGCAGCCCAGGCAGCGTGGCAATGCCAGACAGCAGTCAGGCCTATGTCTCTGGGAGCACAGGAAGACATCAGTGTGGGCTGGTAGGGGAAAGGGCAGAGAAAGAATACATTACTTTATTTACACTGGTAGCTCATAGCAGCCCTAGGAGGTGGTTATTATCCCATTGAAAATACGAGAGCCTCAGGTTGCTCATTTGGTTGAAATGTCCTGTACATTGAAAGATTGTGGGTTCCATCCCTAGGGAATGTATAGGAAACAAGGATCAATATTTCTCTCCCTCCTTCTCTCCCTCCCTCCTTACCTTCCTCCTTTCCTTCCTTCCTCTCCCCCTCCCTCCCTCTTTCAAATAAATAAGCATAGCCTCAGGTGAGGATTAAAAAAATATGAGAAGTTCTGCCTCAGAGAGGGTGATTATTCCTCTCAGTGTCCCACAGCTCTTGAGAGCTGGTCATGTCTTATTCATTTGTAAATCTTCAAAACGTCCAGGGTAAATTCTCATTCAATCTTTAGGAATAAAAAAAAAAAAGTAACAAAGTTCTGGAAGCATGTTTCAAACTGAGATCTTTCTGATTCCAGGGTCTCTCTGGTCCTCCCTTTCTTCCATGGTGGGTACTGCTGGCAGAATCGGAGAAATCAAGATGAGTAAACAGTTTGGAAAAACGGACATAAGACCACTTTTAAACATCTTGAGTTTTGACAATGGAGATTCCTAAAGATCCCTGGTAGATATGGAACTAATGCAGAGGAGTAAGGTTAGGACTGAAGGGGGAGATTCTTGAACCAGAGGGAGTGGCAGAGGGGCTGAGGTAGATATAGACAGAGAGGAGGGAAGGAGAGAGGCCTGGGTCTGGGAACATGACCTTCTTAGCATTATTTAAATTGTCCAAGTTGAGTGGGCCTTAGAGATCTTTCAGTGCACCACCTGATTTTGCAAGTGAGGAAACTGAGAACTGAGAGGTCACGTGCACATACTCTCAGTGGCTGGACTCATATACTCCCTACACCTCCCTCTCCCATAAGTTGCTTGTAGCTACCCAAGGAGCAAGTATTTAACGTGTCCACTGTCATTGGCATCCATTCTTGTCTTGTATTTATTTTTGTTTTTTAATGAAGATTTAGGGCAACTGGACAAGCATTAAACCCCAAGAAAGAGTTCTGTTTAGTTTGTTTTGTTGCATTTCCATAGTGCAGGTCATTTTGTCATTGGTCTCTTAAAAGATGAGACTTGTTCTCACCTGACAATGGAGATGTTGTCACATAGTGTCCGGTATTTAACATGACTCTCCATTTGATTTTACATGAATATTGCAAGAATCTGATGGAATGATGCAATAAAGAATATCCTGTGTACAAATTTGATAAGCTCTTAACAATATGGTGCCTGACAGCCTCTCACTTAAAGAGAAGACATTCTGTCAATCAGCATGAAGCATACTAAAAATCTTCCCTTCCATAAAGTTCTTTTTGCCTGCAAAGCAGCTTTCTTCTCTCCGACTCTAAGTGTCTTTAATATAATATGCCAACTGTGGCAATTGGAAGCATAACGAACAGTAAGTTGCTTTCTTACTCTGAAGAACTTGTTATTCCCTTGACACCAGCAAGACTCTGGCTCTGAGCACTGATGCATTAGCACTTTTTTTCAGCTGTCTATCCTCTGCTCCTTCCTCTATTTGAAGGGCAGAGCAGAAGAAACGATTGATCAGGCATTTGCCCTAAGCTGGGCACTGTGCCACTTGATTTCTCTTCACCCTCTTACTTAATCCTCACAAGCCTTGGAAAGGTGGTAGATGAGGTTTATGAAAGTGTCCCCACCAAGGAGATCAGCACATTGCATGTTATAAACTAAATCGTGTCCCACAAAATTCATATGTTCAAGCCCTAACCACCCATGTGAGTATATTTGCACATAGGGCCTTTAAAGAGGCAATTAAGGTTAAATGAAGATGGAGGCACAGGTAGATACACTTTGCCTCTTCACACAACCAAAATAAGGACAACAAAAAATTTAAAAACAAAAAATAACCAGAACTGCCTGAAAATCGAACTGTATGGAAATACTACAACCAAGGAGTTAAAGAAGAAACATTCATCCAGACCAGTAGGAGGGGCAGAGACCGACAGCCTGGAGGAATAGGACTCCTGGCAATGCAGTGACTGGTGGACCAGGCTAGGTGGCAGCTGGTGGAGCAGGCCATCCCACATTTGCATGTGGATAAACCGGGAGGAACAACTGGGGAGTGAGACAGACTGCACAACCCAGAGTTCCATCACGGGAAAAGAACGCCTCAAAACCTCTGACTGTAAAAATCTGTGGGGGGTTGTGGCAGTGGTAGAAACTCCCAGATCTCACAGGAGAGTTGTTGGAAAGACTCACAGGGTCCTAAAATGTACTCAAAATCATCCACCCTGGAATCAGCACCTGAAGGGCCCAATTTGCTTATGAGTAGTGGGGGAATTGACTGAAAGTTGGCAGAGAGCCGAGCAAGCGGCACTATTCCCTCTCTGACCCCTCCCCCACATACAGTGTCACAACCCAGCCCTGGGAATTGCCCCGCCCTGGTGAACACCTAAGACTCCTCCCCTTACTGTGTAACAGGCACACAGGGACAAAAAAATATGGCCCAAATGAAAGAACATTTCAAAGCTCCAGAAAAAATAGAACTAAAGAATGAAGAGATGGCCAATCTATCAAATGTAGAGTTCAAAACACTGGTAATCAGAATGCTCACTGAAATGGTTGAGTATGGTCATACAATATAGGAAAAAGTGAAGGCTATGAAAAGTGAAATACAGGAAAATGTACAGGGAACCAACAGTGACAGAAAAGAAACCAGGACTCAAATCAACAATTTGGAGCAGAAGGATGAAATAAACATTCAACCAGAACAGAATGAACAAACAAGAATTCAAAAAATGAGGAGAGGCTTAGGAACTTCCAGGACAACTTTAAAAGTTCCAACATCTGAATTATAGGGGTACCAGAAGGAGAAGAGGAAGAGCAAGAAATTGAAAACTAATTTGAAAAATTAATGGAGAACTTCCTCAAACTGGCAAACGAAATAGACTTCCAGGGAGTCCAGGAAGCTCAGAGAGTCCCAAAGAAGTTGGACACAAGGAAGCACACACCAAAGTACATCTTACTTACATTACCCAAGATTAAAGGTGAAGAGAGAATCTTAAAAGCAGCAAAAGAAAAAGAGACAGTTACGTACAAAGGAGTTCCCATAGGACTATCAGCTGATTTCTCAAGAGAAACCTTACAGGCAAGAAGGGGCTAGAAAGAAGTATTTGAAGTCATGAAAGGCAAGGGCCTAAATCCAAGATTATTCTATCCAGCAAAGCTATCATTTAGAATGGAAGGGCAGATAAAGTGCTTCCCAGATGAGGTCAAGTTCAAGGAGTTCATCATTACCAAGACCTTATTATATGAAATGTTAAAGGGACTTATCTAAGAAAAAGAAGATAAAAAATATGAACAGTAAAATGACAACAAACTCACAACTATCAATAACTGAACCTAAAACAAAAACAAAAACAAACTAAGCGAACAACTAGAACAGGAACAGAATCACAGAAATGGAGATCACATGGAGGGTTATCAGTTGGGAGGGAGCAGAGGGAGAATGGATGAAAAGGTACAGGGAATAAGAAGCATGAATGGTAGGTACAAAAAAGACAGGGGGAAGTTAAGAATAGTGTAGGAAATGGAAAACACACAGACCTTATATGTATGACCCATGGACATGAACTAAGGTCGGGGAATGCTGGGCGGTGGGGGGGAGCAGTGCAGGGCAGTGGGGAATAAAGGGGAGAAAAAAATGGGACAATTATAATAGCATAATCAATAAAATATATTTTAAAAAGAAGTAATTAAGGTTAAATGAAATCACAAGGGTGGGGTCCTAATCCAATAGGATTGGTGTCCTTATAAGGAGAGAGACACCAAGGATACTTACACACAGAGAAAAGGCCATGTGAGAACTCAGTGTGAGACAGCCATCTGCCAGCCAAGGAGAGAGGTCTCAGGAGAAACCAAACCTGCAGACACCTTGATCTTGGACTTCTTGCTTCTAGAACTGTGAGAAAACAAATTTCTGTTGTTTGAGCCCAGTCTGTAGTATTTTGTTATGGCAGCCTAGCCAGACCAATATACTGAGGCTCAGGGAAATAAAATAAATAGCCCAGAAATGACTATTTCCCCTATTGAGAACAAGAAGAAGCCCCCTGGGGCAGAGGAGAGGTTTAAGAGAGTGGATCTGCATCCACGCTGTGTCATTAATGAGCTGTGTGACACAGGAGAGTTGCTGCAGGTCTCTGGGCCTGTTTCTTTGTTCATCGAACATGAAAGGAGCAAAATAATTGAGCTCTGGCATTCTTTCCAACTCTGAAATTCTGTGTTTTCAGACAATTCCTTCTAGTCTTTATTTCCTCATTTGTAAAAGGGAATAAGAATATCTACCCTGAGCAATGTGAAGAGAATCAATGAGTTCAATAAAGGGGTTTAAAAGAGGAAGGACTAAGTGTGTATAAGATGATGGAGCATGCAGATCTACCTCGGATCAAGCCCAGGTTGGCCCTTCTTCCCAGCCAAGGAGACTTAAATCAGTGAACTTACTGTTTCTAAGCTTCCATTAACTCCTCCACAAAATGGGTGAAACAGTGCTCCTTACCTTAAATGGCTGTTGTTAAAAAACAAATGAGATGTTCTCTGCAATAAATACAACACAGAGCAGAGCCCATCACATTCTCTGTTTCGTGTCAGTGATTATTATTGGTATTCTTAAAGTCCCAGAATGGTGGCTTGTCTGCCGTGAGTTCTGCTGGCTCCTGTTAGAGCATGGCATTTAGAATCAGTGAGATCAGGCTGCAGTTTCGACTCCAGCGCTCACACACAGGCCATGTGAGCCTGGGCAAGGCGCTTAGCCTCTGTGATCTTTGAAGTTCTGAGAATTCCATGTGTTAGGTTAGTGCCTACTGTACAGACGATTAATTGAGATAAGACAGACTAAATGTGCTATGTCAATTATAAAGCAGAATATAACTGTGAGGAATTACTGCTATGAGCAAAGATCATTTCCTTTGTTTTCTGCCAAAGGTCTTACTCAGAGATGCTTGAAAGAAGGGGACAATAGAAGGGATGGAAAGTACATGCCCACTGTGGTGATAGTAGCATACAGACATGTCATATTAGAGCAGAATGAATGGTAAATTTTGAGGGCGGGGCGTGTAGAACATGTTCCAAAGTTGTTCCCCTCCCAGTCATTGCTAGAGAGTGTCTCAAGGCAGAAAGGTGTTTTCAGGACAAACACTGTGAAGTGCTTCTAACTAGTCCAAATAGAGCTGGGATTCCTCTGCTAAATAACCACACCTTCCTGCCAACAAGATCATTGGTGAGAAAGCAGAGGTTTATCTGCTCTATTCCTATGTGGTCCATAAAAGCTAGACTATAAGGGATTTTGAGGTTAGGCCTGTGGTTCCTGTTGTGGACCATCTGGAATATCATAGGGTCAGGTGAATCATAGGAAGAGGTCTTGGGGGACCCCCAAGGCCAATGGAGAAGGTGGAATCAGAGACTTCTAGGACCAAGGGCTCCTGTCCCAGCAGTAGCCCTTTTTATTGATGGGATCTGCTGACCTACTCCAGCCCCCTCCTGGAAGCAGGGGTTATAGTGATGGGTTGGAACCAGTAGTGAGGAGTGGGTTATTACAGGAATTTGGATCATAGAGATTCTTTTTGAAGCCTCTCTTCCAGAATCAGATTGGTTCAGGATATTTCCTGACTCCCATTGCCTAAAGAACACCATGAGCCCAATAAAATTTCCTAAGGAGAGGGAATCTCCTCTTCAATAGTTCTTGTCTTAATTTCTATGAACTGTTTTTCAAGTGCTTTGAACACAACTCACATTAAGAAGCATATTTTCTTAATGATACAATTCATATAAATGTGTGTGTGGCATATATTTTGTCACAAATTAGTATTTACTTCGTGCAACTGACTGTGATGTTTTCTATTCTATTTTTTCAAAAATGTTGGTCAAGGGCAACTAAACTGAAGCCATAATGCTCAGTTTGTAACCCTCAGTTTGGAACCACTGGCATATTCATCCAGAGATACCAGGCTTCCTGTGAACAGTTACTTATCTTTATCTTTATGACCTGTGCACCTTCTAATGCAGGAAGTCAATGTGGAAAGATCATGGGCCTTGAAATTAGATCTGGGGCCAGCTGGTTTAAACCCCTGCTTCTTAATGCCTCTTTTGCAGGAAATGGTTGGGTGAGCACGTGCATGTGAAAATGTCTAACAGCCTAGCCCCAAGTAGAACTTCAATAAACATGAACTCTCTTTTTGTTTCTAACCAAGTTGAGATCCACAGTCTCTGACAATATTTGTAGTTTCTTGGAACATCTGGTCCTGCTATGACTCTTAGGTTCAGATCATCTTTGATGAGAAACAAAAGCTTGCTTCTTTAACTGATTGTTTTTAAGGGCTTTTTTTGGGACTGATGTTCAGTAATCTTAGGGTTGCTAGGGGTACATTTATGTTGTTTGCACTTAATGAATTAGAAGATGGTTAGGGATCTTGCAACACAGAAGGATGAAATTTTTGGCCTTGGTTAAATATCTTTTCTGGGTAAGAAGGTACTACACACACAAATCAGAAAAGATGGTGTCTAAATTGCCTTTAGTAAGAGGGATGCCTTTAAAGTGAATACAGGATGAGAGCAAATTTACCAACAAGCTGAGCCAGTAAAAATACTACAGCAACTGGTGAGCAATTAGATGAAATGCATCTGAGCATTCTGTGCTTGATTTCAGATTTTTGTGTTCCATGTTTGGCTTCCCATGACATCCTTGCTCACAGCCTGGGCTCAGTACATTGTAGCTATCACTACCTGCCTGTGTCTTAGACACACCATAGAAAGGTCTAGGCTGGACTTCCTAGTATAGTAGAAGAAAGAGTTGTCTGTTTTCGTCTTGTCATTTTATGACTCACTGGTGCTTGCTCATCTACTTGCTGCTGGTCTTCTGAGACCTCATTCTCTCTCTAGATACTCTGCTGCCACTTCAGGCTAGACATAGGAGATAGAGAGTAAAAGCAAGATTGCCCTCCACATCACTCATTGTCCCAAGTATGGGCCCCGGCTCCCACTGCATCACAAGACTCTTGTGTTTCACACACTTAACTAAGGGGATGAGCCCATCAATGGTTGTGCATCATCACTGGTATCCCCTCCTGGACCTGCCAAGAAGCCTTGCCTCCCTGCATGGAAGTAAGGGCCTACTCTCTAAATTCACTCAGATCAGAATCCTCCCTCTCATTTTCTCTTTTATTTAAATTCTGCCTCCCTCTGACATTCCCTCTTCCTGATGCCCAGGGAACTCTAAATTCAATTTATAGTATAATACCTTCTCCCCCAAAAGGACCTGCTTTATCATGCAGATTGGTTAATTCTTCTCTGCTACAATCCCTCTCCTTTGCAAAAAACCCACCGCAGGCCCATAACCTTCAAAAACTGTCTTCATTTCTGAGATAATTTTTTTACTCCTAGAACCTGAAAATGTTTACAGACAGTGTTTTGTTTTGGTCCATTATGTTTAGGGTGATTATTAGCTTATGGCATTTGAATGGGATACATTTACCAACTTCTGTGCCCACCCCTGAAGTTACCTCCTGGCTCTCAGACTGTTCCTGATGACAAATCTTGTTTCTTCATTCCAGCTTGCCAATCCTTGGAGTGGTAGAAACTACATGGGAATGGACTTTGTTCTACTCAAGAAAGGAGTGGGCCATGGTCATAGTTAAGGAGAGAGTGGGTGTCTCAGCAAGACTGTAGTGACTAGAGGCTAGTTTTCATGGAGTAGGACTGAGAATCAAATATAATACTGTCCTAAGTGGCATCCTTCTGGCACTAGGAAATAACCATTCCTGGACCCCCGTCAGGAACTATCGAAGGAGTAGAGACATCTGGCATATGTAGAGGACATTAGATGCATTAATATATTATTAGGAGATAATAGGAACAAATATTCAAACCAGGGATTTGACTCTTATCAGTAGGGCTCTTGGTGCTTTAGGAGAGAAATGATCTTTTCACTTGAGATATGCAGGGTGTGTCCAGACTTGTAAGTCTGGTTTCGGAGTCACAAATGGAGATGTGCTGAATCTGACAGAGGTAACAGCTTCTCACATATGGAAAACTGAATAATAACAACAATTCCATTTGTGAAGAAGGGCCGGAAATTCAATTGTAATGCAAGGCAGGGGCCGAGATGAACAGATTCAAATTGGAGTTTGCCTGGGCTCACTATTTTCCTTTTTACGTGACAAAGGAAATAATGGTTGATGAAGTTTCCTCTAGGGGATCTGGGAAAGAGTCTTTCTTGGTATTTAAAAAAAATGAGATTTCACATAGAGGCTATTAATTTTTATCAGCCATTTGATAAATGCCTTATTAACTGGTTTAACACTATCAAACATCATATTGCCCATAATGATCTGAATAGCATGCTTATAAATACAGATCTCTGATATTCAGAGAGTAATATCTGCATATGAAAGGTGTAAGTTGGCTTGGATATTTTTTATTTGTTTTGGTGTGATGGAGCTCTGAATATAATGGAGTAAATGTATGATTTACATTACTTTAGAAAATTAATATCCAGACAAAACTGATTTTAGAGTCAGGGGGAGGGGGAGACAAGCCCTGGTAGGAGGGCTGAGTTGGTTGGAGCATCCTTCCTTACACCAAAAGGTTGCAGGTTCAAACCCCAATTGGGGCATATAAAGGAAGCAATGGATTGATGTCTCTCTTTCATATTTATATTTCTCTCTCTCTCTGTCTCTCTATTTCTCTGTGTATCTCTCTCTTCCCCTTCCTCTTTCTCTAATATCAATAATAAAAAAATCCCCTAGTGAGGATTAAAAAAATAATGAAGTTGGGGAGGGTGATGGAAGCTTGAGTCCTAATTTCTGGGATCAAAAACAGGATGAGGCAATAGCAGGTTTACAGTTGTGAGTACATGAAACAGTTTATTCTTATATTTTTTATTATTGCATTATTTTTCCACATAAATAACTGTAAACTTACCTTTGCCTCACCCTATATTTATATACAATTACTATGTTTTAAACTAAAGTTACTTTTGATTTCAATTAATTTTAACAGTCTCCAAGATCTTGGGCTCTGGAATCAGAAGCAAATTAACATGAGCCCATACTCTAGCTTGGTTTCTAATTCTTGCCTGGATGGCTAGTTAACATGAGCTACTGGATCCCAGAAATGGAATTACTTGGTCAAAAGTATTTTGACAGATTTTGATCAAGACTGCCAAGTTAGTTTACAAATACATTGTGATAATTTTGCTGCCACTAGCAATAAAGAATATCAATTTTCCTGAAGCTTTGCCAACAATGGATATTGTCATTAAAAAATGGTACTTCTGTCCTGACCAAGTTGCTCAGTTGGTTGGAGCATTGTCCAGTACACCTAAAGGTTGCAGGTTCAATTTCTGGTCAGGGCATATACCCAGGTTGCATAGTTCTCTCTCTCCCTCCCTCCCTCCTTCCCT
>VMDR010012003.1:0-27369 GCA_007922815.1 Macrotus californicus
GAAATTAATATTATCCTTAGAGGCAGCAAACAGGGAAAAATCAAAACAACTGTAATAGCATAATCAATAAAAATAGAATAAAATTGGAAAAAAGTTTACTATCCTTAATTTTAAAGACAGAACACTCAAAAATAAAGAAGATGTAAATGAACAAGTTAACAGAAGAAAATGAGTAAAAGACATGAACGAGCATTTCATAATGAAAGGAAATGACTGAGTAATAAATACATGGAAGGATGTGCAATTACAGAAACATAAATTAATACTGTGAGACAATATTTTCAGCTGCTTTAATTGGCAGAATGGTTTTTTTTTTTTTTTTCAATTGTCAACTTAATATTGGTAAAGACAGAGAAAACAGGAATTTTCATACATACCGCTGCTGGGAATAATATTAATTTCCTCTAACCCATAATTCCTCATCTAACAGTTTACCTCAAGGAAATTTGCAAAGATTTAGCTGCAGTGATATTTATTATAGTGTTCTTTATAATACTTGAGAAATAAGAATAACAATATATAATGTCAACTGATGGTTGTTGGTACCAATTCAACACCAACAGAAATCTCCAATTTGGGGTGTGATGAAGGAGGAAATTTTATTCAGTGCTAAACAGCTCAATTGTGATACAGCTGGGCTGTGAAAACAGCACCACTGTAGAGCAGGCCTGGGGCCAGGCTCCTCTCACATGAGCTAGGCTCTGCTCTGCTCCTTGATGGTCTGGTCTACTTTGCACTGCACTGGTCTGCTTTTCTCTGGCAAGACATCTTCTGTGCTTCAGCTTGGCCATGGAGGCACGGTATTCAGTGGAGTCAGAGAGGAGCTGGCTTATATGGACAGAACTCCCTGCCCCAGTCCCTGATGGTCTATCATCATGCAAATGAGGACTCCAAATCCTCAAAGTCTGATTGGTCAAAAAGGCACTGTCCTGATTGATCAGAATAGAGCTGCTCTGATTGGCTGGAGCTGTGAATCTCCAATTGGATAGGGGAAAGCCTCAGTCCTATTGGTTGAAATAGGTTTCCAGGAAATTTTTAAAAAGGATCTGGCTCAGATGGCAGGAACACAGTGCAGGCAGGCAATTCAGCACAGAGGCAGGCGGTCCAGTGCAAGCTTCTCTGTGAAGTGTGGCATGTGTGAGAGGCCCCTATGCAGAAATGGCTGCTAGGCTTTGTTTTTTAAAAATTTGAGCCCAGTTAGCTACCAGGAGCCCTTCTTAGTAGGTGTCTTTTTTTCCTCAGGGTCCATAATAACAAAAAATTAATTAATGTAATTATGTAGCTTTACAAGGAAAACTATATAACCATTAAAAATGACATTATAGATTGTATTAGTCGATGCTCTTCAGCTATAAAGTAAATATGGCAAATATCAAAAGGTTAAAACAAGCAAACTTATGAATACCTAAGGAAAAGAATTCATCCAGGTCCCATGACAACTGGAAGTGAAAATTAGGTACCAAGATTACTCACTTGTTCACCCACTGACATCCAGTCTCTCTTCACAAGGCTACTCTGTTCTGCTTCTATTTGTAGATCAGCTCAATGGTCTACTCAAAATAACCTTGTTCCTCATAACTTCCCTTTGCATGTAGCATATTTGTTTTATATCACCAGTCCTATCCAACTTTACAACACTATTCAGGACAAAGACCTCCATCCTGGTCTGACTGACACAGTCTTTCATGGTCCAATTTGAAATTACAGGGGTCAAGAATCTGGTTTACTCAATCAGGTGTGAGTGTGTGTGTGTGTGTGTGTGTGTGTGTGTAAGGAAGAGATGTGGGGTGGGTGAACATTGGCAATGGAGTGAGTAACAAGGTGTTAGGAAGTGTGATCCCATGGCATTAAGGCCACATCTTCCAGTCCTATACTAGGGGGAGAGGTATACTAAGACAGGATAGTAAGAAGCTAGGAATATTCACTGGCGGTGGAAGAGAAAAGCTGAGACAGATAGCTGAACAAAGTGGCCAAACCATTTACAGCCAGATGCAGACAGTCACCAGGGCAGAAGACCCAAGTGCCTCGCAGGGGGCAAAACTAGGAAAATGATATCACTGATCAGTTTAATAACTAAGGTAGATCTCTCGGAGCTCTAGGATACTTCAGCCTCAAGACCAAGGACCACGGCGCTGATCGCCCTCTAGGGAGCAGCCCTGGGAGAGCCTGAGCCATTCCCTTCTTCTTCCCCCTCTTGTTTCTTCACAGGCAGGAGTCTCCTAAACTCTAAGGCCACGGGCAGCTGGCAGCTTGTCCCAAGCGAATCCCCTGAACCTGTCCCCAAAGCCCCCTTTCTCTGACTTCCCAGTGAGCTAAGGCAGCCCAGCTCACCTGTTGCTCTTTTTATGCTGAGCCCTTCCTTGTTTCACTGTCTTCAGTTCTAATAAATAGAGCTTCATAGTCACCTGGACTTGTGTTGTGAAATTTTTCCTACATGAAGTCAAGAACTTCACTACACACTACAGCTGGCCCTGGGCAGACCCACTCAGGGCCAGGCCCTTGTCTGGTAGCAACTCTTGGCACGTCTATTATGGTAGAAGAATATTTAATGGCATAAAAAATATTCACACTGTACTAAATGTGAAAAAGATTGCACTAAGTATAGTGTGATTCCAATTCTGAAAAAGAAATATGTATAGAAAAAATTACTAGAGGAATCTCTGGTGGTGGAATTATGGAATATTTATATTTTCTTTTTTAAGATTTATGTTTTCCAAATTTTCTGTAGTGAACTAGTATGATGTAATAATAAGAAAAATATTCATTTTAATAAATAAAAATAAATATAATAAGGGCATACAAGTTTTAAATGAATAAAAGAGCTTAGAATCATAAAAAAATTCTTATGGAAAGATAATTATCTATATTAATGAGACACTATTTAAAACCTGGACAAAAACAATATGGTGAGCATCTCAAGCAAGAAATCCTTTTGCCTTAAAAAAATCATTGTTTCTACTCTGATGGATGTGACAGTGAACATTTAAGAATATATTTACTCTACAAGAAAATTATCAATATTGGCAGGTATTTTTTAAACTTTATTTTTTTAGAGCAGCCTTAGGTTCAAAGCTAAATTGAGAGGAAAGCACAGAGCTCCCCTAACCCCCCCGCGCCCATACATGCACATACTCCCTGACCATCAGCATCGCCCACTACAGTGGTACATTTGTTACAACTGATGAACCTGCACTGATGTTCCGTCATCACCCAGAGAGTCTACAGTTCTCATTAGGTCTCATTCTCGGTGTTGGAGATTCTGAGGGCTTGGACAAACATACAATGACATGTGTTCATCATTGTAGTATCATACAGTGTAGTTTTACTGCCCTAAAAACACTGTGTTCCACCTATTTATCCCTCCCTCTCGCCACCACCCCCTTCCCTGGCAACCACTGATCTTTTTATTGTCTCCCAAGCTTTGCCTTTTCCAGAATGTCATATTGCTGGAATCGTACAGTAGGTAGCTTTTTAAGATAGGATTCTTTCCATTGGTAATATGAACTTAAGTGTTCCCCATATCTTTTCAATGACTCGGTGGCTCATTTCTTTTTAGCGCTGAATAATATTCTCTTGTCTGGACGGACCCCAGTTTATTTATCCACTCACCTACTGAAGGACACCTTGGCTGCATCCAAGCTTTGGCAATTATGAATAAAGCTGCTGTAAACATCTGTGTGTAGTGTCTTGGGTGGACATAGTTGTCAAGTCATTTGGGTAAATACTACAGAGTGTGATTGCTGGATTGAATGATAAGAGTAATACTTAGTTTTACAGGAAGATGCCAAACTGTCTCCCAAAGTGGCGGTACCGTTTTTGCATTTCCACTCTGGTATGTTTTTAGAACTTTAATGTATCTATTAAAGTTACTAAACCAGAAAGCACTGAAAAAGTGTGTAATTTTAAAAGAGGAAAATTTAAAAATGTTCTCATACTTGGGATAAGACTCTTTCTCTTAGGGACTAATTAAATTATTCTTTAAAAACACACTTTTCTCCAACTCCCTCACTTGCCCATACTACCCTGAAGATCAGCTTTGTAAGAGCTCCCAACACACATTTCACAGTTTCCCAGCTAGAGTGGCTTTACTTTATAAGAATGTTTACTTCAGAATGAATTTTTAAGAGATGTCAAAAGCTCCTGTTTCCACCCCATTCTTCCCAGAAAATACGTATCCATTAAAGATTCACTTCTTTGGGGTCAGGCCTGTCCAGAAGCCAGCAGTTAAATGCAAACATCCCTGGGAGGGGAATGCATTTAACCATAAACACTTTAGTGTGAAAACTTTTATCAGGATATGCCATGCAGTCCCCTTCCTGGGCCCTAGGGAAGGAGAGAGCCTGGTGGGCCTTTGAAAGAAAAGAGTTGGAGATTTGAATGGTTGCCAGGCTGCCTCTAGGAAGAAACAGCTGGGATCAGCAGGAAGGCACTAGACACTTGGCAGGAAACTACACTGGGCAAGAGAGATTGGGGCCATAAAGATTCAGAGGCAAAATAGTAAAGCATCGGGCTTATCTCAGGGCGGGCCTTGGCTCTTCCCATGAAGTGCCCTTCCTCTTCATGGCTAATGTCTGGAGTTTCTGACCACCTCATTTGATTTGCACCCAGATCAGGTGGAAACCTGGGGCTCTGTCCTCGCCGTGGGGTGAGGCAGGGTGAGGTGGGGTGAGATGGGGTGGGTTACGGAGGGATCACCAAGGGGCCCCTTGGCTTTCACTGTGGTGTACTAGGCACAGGGCCAGTTGTTCCTGCCAAGAGTCATAAATCAGCAGTTTTAACCTGTTGCTACACAGGTAGAGTCCACAGTTATTTTTCCTGTATGTCGTTAGTGCCTTTAGCACCCAGCTGGGCTCTTAGCTAATTAGGACCAGAGGAGCCAGGGAAGGGTAGTTAATGACTAGGTTGCTGAAACGCAATGCTAGTACACACCGCTTGGATTTGGCTGCAACTGAGACTTTATATTCTCATATTTTGCTGCCTAGTTTAAGCCTACAGTATATAAAATGTGTTCCTTCTCATTTAACCTGTATTTGCAGTGAGTACATTGCAAAGCATATTTGGTGTAATGGGTGTACCAAGATGCTTGTCTTCAATAGCTTCCTATCCAGTAGGAATGATTCAACAAATGTAGAATCAACTCACCAATGTGAGACAACTTGAAATAAATACTCCCGAACAGGGATGCGCATGTCCATGGAGGGAGGAATGGAAGTGGTGGAGGGTGTGGGTAGGAAGTGTAGGCAGATGTAGGAGGGCAAGGAAATCCCAGGAGGTTTCATGGGGGTATCATTTTAGTGGGAACTTGAAGACGGAGAGAATTCATGGGGCCATAGAGAGAAGGGAGGCTGACGGGAGGCTAGAGTGGGGCAGGCACAGGCAAGGAGAAGAAGAATATAATGTACATCTGGTAGTGCTAATGGTTTGTCTGCAGGGTAGGTCAAACCATGGTCTGCAGGAGGTGGTAGGAAGTCCATCCTGATAAGTAAGCAGTAGGGATTATAAAGTACAATGAACAAAAACACTAAGGAAGTTGGAATTCATTCCGCAGGCAAGGAGAAACCGAACATTAAAAGCAGCTCCAGCCATATTTCTGCTGTTGTGTCGAACCCGGTTCACATTTCAGCTCAGTTAGATGATCCAAATCTGTTGAGATCTTTGTTCCCAAAGACTCATTATGAAGTTGCCTGCGAATTTCCTCAAAGGAACTCTTGTAAGTCCACAGAGAAGTCTGAGATGATCCAGAGACTGTTCAGTTTATCTTCTACTGGGGAAGTCATTTTCTTACCATGCTCAGCTTGTATACTGCTTAGGAATGCACACTCGGTGAAGTGTAAAGGAAAGCAAGAGAACAGTGAACAAAAGCAAGGATAGTGGTTATAGCTAGGGTGGAGGAAGGGAAGGGGTCTTCCACTTTGGGAGATTATAGGGATTCTTATAATAAAAATAATTATCTTCTTAATCTAGCTGTGAGTATACAGACATTTATTATTTTTAACTGTCTATATATGTTTCTATACTCCCCTGCCTACATATGATACACTTAATAAAAAAAAACTTTTTAAGCACATATATAAGAAGAGTTAATCTTAAGAAGAAGGGTTTCCCCCCCTAAACCTTGAGTTTGTTACATGAAGACAGGGTAGGAAAAACTGAGACAATCTTGAAATAACTGGGAAGTAATTTGAGAAATTTCAGTGTCATTTTCTAAGAATGAGGCTGTGATTAGAGGCTTGAAGATATTAGAAAATATTAGAATGGCCACTGCAGGAAATGAGATAAGGAGTTAACCAGAGGTGAAGATAAGGATTGCTAAGCAGCATTAAATATTCAATGGTTTATGGACCGAATTATGAAAAGCAAGTAGACATTTTTTCCATTAACATTTGGAATCTAGGTAACAGTAGATTTTACCTCTCTTGACTGCAATGAAAATATATATTCAACATCAGAGGATTAGGAGAAGGAATTTCAGCTTATGTCACATTATTAGTTGGCCAAGTTAAAGAGATCTAAGTCTAAGGAAAAACTAGTTATTGGGGCATCTTTCTATTTGGTATACTTTGGACTCTAAGTATCAGAAAATCCAAGTAACAGAAAACTATTAAAGAGGGATTTATTTTTCTCACGTGAAAATCAGCCCACTGGTAGGCAGTTGCAGGCTTTGGTTAGGAGTGGGGTCTCTGCACTTCTCTTGGACTTCCCTCTTGCTATCATGTCCCCCTTTGAGGCAGGGGGACTGAGGAAGGGGAGAGAGCCCAAGTGGTCAAGTCTTTTTTTTTACAAGGGAAGCAAAAGCATCCAGAGCCATCTGCAATACACTTCCACACTTATCTTATATTTTTAGTTTTATAAAATATGTTTACTGATTTTAGAGAGAGAGGAGGTGGGGGAAGAGAAAGAGACAGAGAGAGAGAGAGAAACATCAATCAGCAGCCTCCCATATTGTGCCTCCACTAGGGATCAAACCCACAGCCTAGGTATGTGCGCTGATCAGAACTTGAACCCCCAACCTTTTGGTGTATGGGATGATGCTCCAACCAATTGAGTTATATGGCCAGGGCCATATTTATTTTATTGATGAGGACCCACTCACCAAGTCTCCGGAGCTGCAGGGGAGGTGTTAGACCCTGTAGGCCTCTGGGGCAGGAAGCAGAAAGAAAGAAAGCAGTTGGAAAAGGGTTTTAGATGATGTTCTATTTAACAATTTAAAGTGTAAATCCTAGAGATAAACAGAAATTTCAGAAAATAAGGCAAGCTATGGAAAAATAACATTCCCTAAGCCAGACGTGATGTGGGGATGCACATATCGACCCTTCAAACTACCTGGCTGGACCTTTGTGCCACTTCAACTCACATTTACTGTCACAACTCACATGTCAAAGTACGTCAAAGGGGTACGATCACAGATATTTTCGGATGATGTACCCTCAACCTGGCTCCAGGAAAGGGCCCGTCTACACTCGCAGACGGATAAGAGCAGCAGTTGGGGAAAAAAAAAAGGTGGGGGGTGGGATGGAGATGAGGGTTGCCACCAGACCAGAACCGCATACTTCACAAGGTTTTTAAAATTTTTTAAAAATTTATTTTATGGAAATACAATTCATATAAAATTCACATTTTAACTATTTAAGGCATAGAGTTCAGTGGTGTTTAGTATGTTCACAAAATTGTGCAACCGTCACTCCTAAGTCTAGAACAGACCTATCAACCCCCCAAAAAGAATTCTGTAGTATTAAGCGATCATTTCCCATTCTGAACCTATCTCAATCCCTGACAACCACTAATCTATTCTGTCTCCATTGATTTGCCTCTTCTGGACACGGCATGTATAGAAACATCCATTTTGTGGCCTTTTGGGTCTGACTTCTTTCACTTAGCATGATGTATTCAAAGTTCATCCATGTTGTAACATGAATCAGTACTTCATTCCTTTTAATGGGTGAATAATATTCCATTGTGTGAATATACCACATTTGTTTATCCATTCATCCATCAACGGGCATTTGGGTTATCTCCACTTTTTGCCTCTTATCCTGCTATGAACAATCATGGGCGAGTTTTTGTATGAACACATATGTTTTCAGTTTTCTTGGGTATATATTTAGCAGTGGAATTATTAGATCATGTGGTAACCATGTTTAACTCTTTGAGGAACTGCCAAGCTGTTTCACAAAGTGGCTGTATTATTTTAGATTCCTACCAGTGATGTCTGAGGGTTCCAATTCCTCCATACCCTTATCAACACTTATTTTCTGTTTCTTTGATGTTCATCTTGTGGATGTGAAGTAATATCCCATGCTGGTGCAATTTGCATTTCATTTATGACTACTGATGTTGAGCATCTTTTCATCTGCTTATCAGACATTTGTAAATCATTTTTGGAGAAACATCTATTTAAACTATTTGCCCATTTTATAAATGGGATTGTTCACAGCATGTGAATGTGCTTAACGCCACTGAAGCATACACTTAAAAACAGGATGGTTGGTTATGTGTTGTGTGTTTTTTACCACAGTTACAAATTAAAAAAATGGAAAAATATCATTGGCATGCAATTGTTCCTTTCCTTTTCTTTTTTAAAAAACCATATGATTTAGACAAATCAGTAGGCTTATTAGTTCCCCTTTGTGTTAAACAGAATAATGGCCCTCCAAAGATGTCACATTCTAATCCCTGAAACCTGTGAATATGTTACTGCACAGGCAAAGGGACTTTTGGGTGTGATTGAGTTAAGAAGCTGGAGATGGGAAGATTATCTTGGATTATGCAGTGGGTACCATGCAATAACAAGGGTCCTTATAAAAGGAAGGCAGGAGACTCAGGATGAGAGGAGATACGACAATAAAGCATTTCCTCCAGGAAATGATGTATTTTGCAGATGGAGAAAGGGCCACATGGCAAGGAATGCAGGTGACTTCTAGAATCTGGAAAAGATAAGGAACTAGACTCTACCCTGGAGCCTCTAGAAAGGTCACAGCTCTGCCAGCCCTTGTATTTTAGTCCATAAGATCCATTTCTGACTCCTCATTTCCAAAAATGTAAAACAATAAATTTGTGTTGTTTAAGTTGCTAAAATTGTGGTAACTTGTTACAGAAGCAATTGGAAACTAATAGACCCAGGAATGGACAATTTCATCTTGCAATTTCTTTTATTTGGGCAGTTTGACAAAAGAGAATGATGGTTAACCACCTAGGGTCTGGAGTCACATGGCCTGAGTTTAAACCCCAGTGAATTTGGCACATTACTTCACTTCCTTGGGTATGAATATATGTACTTTGGTAAAATGGATTCATCTCATAAGGATCCTTACAAGAATAAAATGAGCTAATACATTTAAGGATTAAGTGAGTTATACAGGTCACATTCCTGGAACAGTATTTGGTCCATAGTGAACACTCAGCACATGCTAGCTCATTCATATAGTGCTGTTAGACATCTCAGCAAACATGCTTGTGCACATAGAGCTAGAAATACGTTGAGAATTCTAGGTTTCTATTTCAGGAGTGCTGCCATCACAGTCTTATTAACTGCTTAAAAATCCAGAGAGTGGCCGTTTTCAGCACGCACAGCCCGGCAGAGACTGCCCAGCTGTGAAGTGTTTGCAGTGCTCAGGGAAAGTCCCAGCGCTCCCCAACAGCTGCACACGCTCCCCCAGGAAGGAGTCTCTCTCTTGTTCCTCTTTTAGCGTCTCTGGAGAGATGATCAGAACATTTGTGCCATCTGGTCTTGGTAGTTCTTTATATCCAGTTTCATTTCTGTCTGTGAAGGTTAAAATACTCCAGGCTATATTTAAAGCCGTTTCCAGACCAGCATGGCCTACTGAGGGAAATTGCCTTTTCCGGTGACTACTTGCTTCTCCTGCCTAGACTAAAGTATGTGTAGGATTTTCTTTTTTATGAGCCCAAACTTTGAAGAGCCCAATCAAGGCTCTGTGAGTGGCAATGGATAACTTTCCTGTGTGTGTATGCATGTGTGCATGCGCCATCTAAGGAGACATGCACGCATTCTGGTGCACCATTAGCTGCATTTCACACAGTATCTGGAACTCTAACTATAACAAGAGTGATGGACAGACTTTGTGACAGATCTCCAAAACTTTACAAAGCAGGATCTTTGAAGGTCAACCATACTGTTTCTGGGGGGAAGAAACCGTTGCCTAATCTCAGGTCATGAAGATATATGCCTGTGTTTCCTTCTAAGAGTATTATAGTGTTAGCCCTTACACTTAGGTCTTTGATCCCTTGTAGTTCATGTGTATGTATGATGAGACATAGAGCTTCTGAGTCATTCCTTTGCATGTGGATATCCAGTTGTTTCAGCACCATTTGTTGAAAAGACTATACTTTCCCCATTGAATTGTCTTGGCACACGTAACTGAAAATCAATCGATCATCAATGCTAGGGTTTAAATCAATTGATCATTAGCACCAGGGTTTATCTTTGGACTCTCAAGTCTGTTTCACTGACCTACACACCTACCCTTGAGGCAGTGTCACAGCACCTTCATTACTGTCGCATTGTAGCAAATTCTGGAATTGTGAAGCATGAGTCTTTCCACTTTGTTCTTTTTTTCAAGATTGTCCTAGTTATTTTGGGTCCCTTGTATTTCTATACGAATTTTAGGACCAGTTTGTTGATTTCTTCAATATGAAGGTGGCTTGGGTTTTGATAGGAATTTTGTTGAATCTGAAGATCAATTTGGGGAATATTGCCATCTTAATACTCTTCCAGTCCATGCACACTCCCTTGACTCCTTTGACAACCTTGAATTCTGAAGCAATGTCTTCAGTATGTGTCTGCTTAGCAAGGGTCAGGCAGGTGACTCTGACATGTCTTCTCAGGGTACCGAGCAGTAAATTAGTTGAGTTTGGGGAATTTGCTATCTATGCACTTTTCTGGGCTGTTTAATTCTCTAGGATAGAGCACGGCAGCCAAAGGCCAGGATAAGATGTAGTTCAATGATCACAGATGTTCTTCCCAGTCTCAGTCAGATATCACTCAAATTCTTGATGTTTGTATGATAAGGTGTAGTGAGATTACTTTTTATCTTTGGAGTAGAACTCCTCAAACATGAAATAAGGCAGTCTGCTGTTCCCTTGAGGTCTAAACTAATCTACATGAGCCTAAGTCATGCGCAGCTGGTCTACTGCATCTCACCTACTACTTATTTGCCAAAAGGTTTCTCCAAGTCTAGAGCTGGAAGGGGGTGTTCTCGGAGGAAGGTCCAATGGTCCAGTGGAGATAGTTTCAGTAATGACAGCAATCTTTGAGCATTAAGGAATTAGGAAGACATGACAGCTTCTGGTGTCATTTAAGAGAGTCAGGAGCTGGTAGACCAGCACTTTCAAGTTGTGGGATTAGAAACCATTAGTGGGGCTATGAAATCAATGTGATTCACAACCAGCATTCTTAAAAAGTGAAATAACAAATAGAACAAGGTCACTGGAAAAAGTAAGAGTATTTCTTGCATCCTGAAACTCAGAGCCAACCTAAATAATTTTGTGAGGTTTTGGAGCTCTTGTAGCTGTTCCACATTTGTTATTGTAGCTGCCCCCTTCTCTTTCTCTACAGAGATGAGCAGAAGAGGCTTAAAATAATAAGGGTTAGGCTTGAGTGTTGCTCTCTGGAAACAGCAAAGTACGAGGCGGTTGAACTGGAGGGAAAAGAATTGCAACAGCAGTGGGTACTCTGGAAGGGGACAGGAAGCCAGGTAAATTATTGTGTCCTTTAAGAACAGGAAAGAAATTCTGTTCATCTTGAACCATGCAAACAAGAATAATGCAATAGAGAGCACCACAAAAAAAAATGGAAGACATCTAAAGGACTATTGTAGTGGAATACATTTCTATTTTATTTAAGCTGCTATATTTTGAGGTTTTGTTGCTATAGAAGTTTCATCTTTGTTCTAACAAATATCCATTTATCAATACAAAAATGTGAAGGAAATGATAAACAGAAAACGGAGGAGAGTGATATTCGTCAAGATGGGTCTATAAGGGGAACGCAGGAGGCTTTGGCTGATACGTAAAATGTTTGCATTCTTAAATTCAGTGGTGAGTTAGCAGTGTTTGTTATATTACTCTCTCCATCTTTTGAATGCCTGAATTATTTTGTTAAAATCTCTACTGAAATTGGATAAGAAAATAGGAATCGTAGATGGGGTGAATGATGACAATGACCTGAATGAAAAAAGTCTAAAACCAACTAGATTAACGTGATAAATAACCAGAGATGAAAAGCTATTTAACTGCAGTATGCTTGTTGTGGTACACCTTTTGCCACACGGGAGAATGATAAGAACGGTTCTATGAAATTTCCTTGCAGGGCATCAACGGTAAGAATTTGACCTTCCGGGAATAATGTGCTCTAAATTTATAGTATCTTTTAGTTTCTTGGGTACTCGATAAAGAGCTTCAGGCGAGAAAACCCCTTCAACATACAGATCAGGAAGCCATACAGAGCACTGGAGTGCACATTCAGGAGTTTCAAGTGTTTTTTTATTCACTTACTGAAACTTAACACTTTTGCTGAACAAGCTTGCAGCCGGTCAAGGTTAAGTGAGGAAAAGAAATAATGTTTATCTCCTACTAAAAAGGAGAAGAGTTCTGGTAAAGATTTCAGAATGTCATTCAATGGAAGCAGGAATATGAAGTGTGCACATTGAAGGCTCAGCAAGGCCCCTCTACCCTCTGTGCTCCAGAGAGCCCAGGTGAAAGAGAAACGTATTTCCCACATATGTGGGAAAGAGCGAAGAGCTGTGTGCCTTTGCCAAGGGACTGAAGCCCAGTGCAGGTTTTTAACTGTGGTTGTACCTTGAACATCATCACATACCCTTTCTGTAAAGACACTTCGAGGCCCAGGAATACACGTGATACCTGGTACAACTCAGCTGTCGTACCAGACTCTGTCCCTGGCACTCATATGGGTGCCTTTGCTTTACTCTTAAGCAAAAGCACATATTAAAAACCCAAAACCCAAATCACTTGTAGGCTTGTGTTCAGTATTGTGTTATTCCAGGGACAGCCCTAATCCCCTCCTTCCTTTTCTAAACTGCCCCTTCCCTCAACTCTCTTCTACCCACTTCTGTTTGGCCAGCCACCCTCCCCGGTCTCTTTTCCTACTTGTCCTGCTCTTTTCCTTTGTTGCCTCTGCCTCCAAAAAGGCTTGCGATGGGGAATGGAAAGCGGAGGTTTAAAAAGTAAAAATGAGACGTTGAGGAATAATGCAAAGAAATAGGACAAATTGGCCCCATTTCCCCCAACACAGCCTCACAACACAGTTTCAACTTCAGCAATTTTCACCTTTTTTGCTGCATCTTTGATACATTTTTCAAGGAGATTTTTTTTTCTCAAGTCAAGGCTGTATCTTGCAAAACATTGAAGCACAAAGCAATCCGTTCCCAACAGATAATCCATTGTATAAAATTTTCTAATTTGTATCAGAATGTCCTTGGAATTTGTATTACGCATTTCCCCGGAGTCGCTTTACCAACATTTTGGCTGATCATGGCGAGATGCCTTGGTGATACAAAGTCAAACAAGGTTTTAACATGTAATGTCCTTACATAAACAACATGCTCTCTACTCTGACAACTTCAGCGTTTTTTATTGTTTTACATCAGCACTTAATTCCCAGCCCCTCCCACTAAGTCTTCCCTTATCAGTTCTAATTTTAAACTTTAAAGTAAATACTGCAAATGATCACGTATTCAGTGCCAGAAGAGCAAGAGCAGTCTCATGAATTAGTTATTAAAAGAGAGACATGAAGAATATGCTAGAATTTTTCATAAATTCATGTCTAAAGGTGATTATTTTATTCAGCTAACTTATTTTATCCAGGAGGGCAGTAAAATTTGCCCAAAGTTGCACATGAGTTGGGGGAATGGCTGTGTCATAGCATTCTCTACTTGGAAATTATTCAAAATAGGCAACACTCACCCCTACCCCACCCCACATTCTATTTGTCCTTCCCAGCGTGGTGGTAACTTCTCCTAGACTAATTTCTGTGAAAATCCCCAAACAATAAGCTACTAGATTACCCTGTACTTACCTCTCTCTGCCACTTACTGCCATGTGGAGCTTTTGGGCTATTTGTCAGTCTCACTCTGAACTGTGAACCCTTTTCTTAGTTTCATGACATGGGGCTTCCTGTAGTTCTGGGCACCGAAGGGATGCCGAGTTAACATTTATTGAAGGATCTGCCCAGCTCTCCTCTCCCCTAAACCAGAATCTGCAAAATTTAGAGGGCACTTTAAGATAGTGTTTTCTTTCTTCTGGGTAAGTTTTAGGCAAGGAGGTTGATTACCTATTTCAAAGGCCTAGCCTTCCCTGTGTAAAGACAGACTCTCCGCTGGGATCCCACTGACCCTTAGCTGAGAGAACTAGCCCAGAAGTTGGTAAACTGGGAGAATTCAGGGGCACTTCCGTGTTGCTCTGTGTGCATGTACTACATGTTACATGCCACCGACAGTCACTCACCTAGAAACTCTCTCACTGAGATATTTAGGTGGAACTTTTCTCCATTACTCTTTGTAGAGGAGTAGACCATAAATAACTTAAAAATGTTAGGCCAGGTTTTATTTTACTGGACATCATTTGTAATTTTGTGGCATATCATTTATGTTAGCTGTTTACCTCAAATTGTGATGTAAATGTGAATATATTTTTGATGAATATCATATTAAAAACTGACTTTTCCTCTATCTTTTCTAATCTTTAAATGATACTTTATGAATGAGCACAGTCATTTCTCAACGAACAGAGGAAGCTTCCCAGCCCACTGAACTTTCTCTCTGTTCGGCCTCATTCTGTGCCTTCTCTTGCACCTGTGCTGTCGGTCATGTTCCCTCAAACCGGGGACTACTTGTATTCTAATTACTGCCAATGAGTGATCTGCATAGAACATTCTGCCTGACTGTATCTATTAGCTTGTGTGTCTAATTACCAAGCACCTTTCTCTGTAGCTAGGAGAGTAATTACCATTTCCTTCTGTTTCTTCAGGGTTGTAATAGTGGGCTACATCTATTCAAAAACAGTAAAAAGCCAACCATGAAGATAGATCAATTGACGGTTTATCCTCTTTGACTAAATTCACTTTGAATGGACATCCACTGCATTCCCGGTTCTGTGCTGGCCACGGTGTTCAAGGCTTTAGGAAATACTAAGGTGGATGTAATGCACATGACATTGTTGACAAGGTCACTAATATGTTTTCCTAAATGGTTCTCCTCTGTCGTCCCCATGGATTACTACCGGGAAGTTTCTGCCATGGAGCTAATTTTTCAGGGAAGGAAACAGAGGGTATCATCTAAAAATGGAACAGCACAAGGTAGCACAGGAAGTCTGGAATGAGGGCCGCTGAGCAAGCCTCTGGGTTTGTGTCCCCCTCTGCCCAGAGGGGTGGTAAGGGTTTGAAACGCACACTGGTGTGGCTACTGCACCTGGCAGCCAGCTTCCCAGACACCTGCTCGTGCTTAAAGTTCAAACACAGCTAAAGTACCTTTCAGAGTAGCATTTTCAATGTTACTCAGTCAGGTGACATCTGAAATCACCAAAAACTGGAATGGTGACAGTGACACCTAACTGGCCAAGGAGATAAGCCTCTAAAGCTACTTCAACACCTCTCAAGGCTCCAAAAGACCCCCAGAGGCAGGAGCGTTAGTACAGATCATGAAGATCTTACCTGGACGGGGAGAGAACTCAGAACCTGCCCGAGGTTGTTTTCAGCGCCTCTGCTGATCTTAGGATATTAAATGTCAGTAACACTTGGGGCCATAAGCTCTTTGTCCACGAACCCTGTAGCATGGCAGGCATGCAGCCACGTTATTGAAGATCGCAGATTGGCAACAGAGGTAAAAATCTCTGGCAAAGTGCTCTCAATCATTTTCTTGACAAACGTAACTTCGAGTAAATGATTTACAAGGAGATGATATTGTAGAAAAGGGAAAGTTCTTGCAAAGGAATGAGTTGTGTCCGGCCAGTGGGAAACCCGACTCCTGCTCTGGGCGTTAGGTGGTCATGGAAGAGCAGGGTGTTGATGCAAGGAGAGACTGACATAGGAATGAAGGAACAAAGTAGGTAAAATGAAATAAGCAACCTGCCCAGAAGCCTGACGTTGATAAAGCACTTCCTGCTGACTGTTGCCTCGCACTGACTGCAGGGGCTTAATCCAATCAGGAAGGTGGTGTCAGACGCTTTTCTTATTCATTTCTCTATTTAAGAGGTTTTTATTGAAAGTTTGTCGTGTCAAGCATTATTCTAGACTCCAGAGATAACAAAATGGAAAAAGAAAAACCTCTGATCTCCTGGAGAGTGCTAAGTAAATTTGAATTCTTCCTGATCTTTGCACATTTTTATGTTAGTGTGTTCAGTGGGGCTGGGGTGGACTCAAACGTGATACTGGCACAATTTATCAGTTTGTATCCACAGACTGATGGCATTTACCCACTTCCTGAAACACCTGGGCTCCCATGGAAGGCTACATGTCTGCTTTTCAGTGCATGAGAAAAGGAAGTTACAAAACTATTTATGCAAAATGATCTTTTTTTGTTAAAATATACATGCATAGAGAACAGCAACAAAAGGCTGTGCACCCAAATTTTATAAGCCACCATGGGATAATAGAGTGTTTTACTTTCCTCTTTAGGGGTTTATGTATTTTCCAAATTTTATACACTGGAATGTGTTTTGTTTTTGTGACCAGAAAACACTTTGCAAACTGTCTATTTTGCTAATTACTTCAAAGATCATATTTAGCCCTGGGTGGTGTGGCTCAGTGGATTGAGTGCCAGCTTGCAAACCAAATGGTCGCTGGTTTGATTCCCACTCAGGACACATGCCTGGGTTGCTGGCCAGGTCCCTGGTAGGGGGCGCAAGAGAGGCAACCACACATTGATGTTTTTCTCCCTCTCTTTCTCCCTCTCTTCCTCTCTCTCTAAAAAATAAATAAAAAAATCTTATAAAAATATAAATAATATTTAACATCTGTACATAACTTCATGATTGTTAATTATTCCTTAGTATTTTTCTCAAGTGTCAGGTAAGTAAGACTATCCTAATGCCTGGTTCATGCACCGGAATCATAGGCAGAAATAGAACTCATAATCCTAAAAATATGAGAACACATATTTTATTCATTCAACTCTATTCTTTTTATGGGGGAAGTTATGCTAGTTGCCTTGTATTAGTTCAGCCTGACCCAAAGCAGAGCTCTGAGGAAAGGATTTGGGTGTAAGTACTTTATTTGGGAAGTGATCCTAGAAGAAGGCGAGGGAGTGGGGAAGTGAGATGGCAAGAAAGGGGAGGCAATCAGTCTTCGATAGTGAGAGGGTTGCCCCTGTGGTCTCCTAGCGCTCAGTCCTGCATGGGAGAGTACGGAGAGCATACCTTGCAGCTGTCTCCCGTAAAGACAAGAAACCTGAGACATCTACCCACCGCCCTTATTGGGTAGGCTTGCTTCTGAAGGCATTCTCTTCCTAGCACTTCTTGCCTGTCGCAGACACAGAACAAGCAGTCCCAGAGGGCCAAAGAAAGCCCTAAGGTAGAGAGAGACTTGGGTCACTGAGTAAGGATGCCCCAGACTGCAGCTTCAGGGGACCTCTGGGAGGACCAGGGAATGTGGGCGGGGTGCTGACAGAGTCTGATACACCTCAGTCAATAGTCAGCTCTAAAATCGCAGTGGCTTACCTCAATTCCATTTTCTTTGGTGCTCATGTACACTCCTTGAAGGCCAGGCAGCTTCCCTGGGCAGGGTAGCTTCCCCTCAAATCTTACCTCTATCTGCGGTGCCGTCTTCACAACTCAGAGCCTCTACTCACAGCCCTGCAGGCAGGGAAGAGGGAGGCTGTGGACAAGGGCATGGGATGTGGGATGGCCCAGCCTGGTGGTGGACAACAGCAGATCTGCACGTGTCTGCACCCAGCTGCACAGGAAGTTTAGGAATCTAGCCTTCCTACGTGCCTAAGAAGATGATAAGGGATTGGGTGAGCGTCTTCTCATCTCCTTGTCTGAACTTGTGAGAGTTCTCTAAATACCTAGTGCTTCGTGGATACTCTACTTTTTCTTTGGAAAGTGAGCTTGAGATTTTTATATAGGCTATTTCAGGAGCAAATGATTCCATGGACTTGTTACTGCTGAGGAGCAGGGAAGAGCAGCCGGGGCCCAGTGTGGCAAGTGATTTAGACTGGGAGTCAACGCCTGAGAGCTGAGTGTGGGCCTGCTCTTGACTGGGTGTGTGATTTTGGACACGTTAGCCTCTTGATGTGAAAAATACTAAAGTAGTTACAATATCGTATGACTGCTTAAGCTGAGTAGCTGATTATATACTTTTTAAAGAATATTTTCAGGTATATATGTATATCTTTGTATATACGCGTATGTATATTATATTTGCATATCAATATAATATATACACATATATATTATATTTGTCTGTAAATATATATGCACATATATATGATATATACACAAAAAAACTATCCATATCTATGATGGCTAACGTTACCTGTTAACCTGAATGAGCCGCAGGCTGCCCGGATTAAACACTATTTCTGGGTGTGCCTGTGAGGGTGTTTCTGGATGATATTAGCATTTGAATCAGTGGACTCAGTGAAGAAGATTGTCTTCCCCAAAGTGGATTGGCCTCATCCAACCAAAAAAGTTAGAAGAAGGGCGTTCACTCCTTCTGCTTCCTACCTACCTGCTGAACTGCTCTTGGGCCAGGACTTCCACCACCAGTGTCCCTGGTTCTCAGGGATTTGGACTCAAACTGGAACTACACCACTGACTTCCCTGAGCCTCCTCCAGCTTGCAGATGGCAGATTGTGAGACTTCTCAGTTTCCATACTCACACAAGCCAATTCCTCAAAATAAATCTCTTCATAAATATGGATCTATCTATCTATCTGTCTCCTATAGATTTTGTTTCCCTGGAGAGCCCTGATTAATACAAGGCACATGGGGTTAGCACCGAGTCAAGAACGTCCACTCTTGAATGCTCTATGCTTGTTGAACTCCCCTTTCTGTCCACCACATCTTTTTACTGTCTTTCTCTTCCCGCAGAGAAGAAGTGTGTTTATTCTGCGGCTCGCAGGCTGGCCGGGCAGGTGTGCATCGTCAGAGGGGAGTGGATGCGGGCAGCAGCTGTGGGTTAAATCCCGGCTGCGAGTAGACTGTGGGAGAAGAAACACAGGTCCTCTTGTGAAACCCAAGGAAAGCACAGACCTGTAGTCAATCTGGTCTCACCCACAGGGCCATACGCGTTTCTCAGTTCTAACGTTTCTAGGGTGAGAGGGGCTTTGGCTATTTATTATACTCTGGGGGCCAGTAATCCGCATACCAATTAAAAGGCTACATTTTCTAACTAACAAAACAGTGCATGGTGCTACATGACAGGGAAGCCTTTTTCTTTTTTTAAAGCCACGTTTATACAGTCAGAGCTGTTGGATGAAAGACCTTAACTTCAGAAAACTCAGCCTAGAGAATATGACCTTATATATATGGTCCAGTTTCTTTCAGAAAAGTACAGGGGGATAACATTCCTACCAGGTATGTGAAACAGTGACCGCATTAAACAGTTTCAGTGACTTTTTCATTCTTCATTCTTCTCTTTATTCATTCTTCAGAAATTTTTCGAGTGGCAGTCACAGACCAGAATCTATGAGAGATGCTGGATCACCTCTTTTGGCTGCTTCTCTCGGGGCAGAAGAGGCCCACTAGGCCCAGCCGGTGCCACAAGTACAGACTCCATGGGTTGACCCAGACTGTTTCCTGAGCAGCAGGTCATGGAACAATGACCTCTGACTCTTGTCCCCTCCTGTTACTGCTCTGAAATAAAGCAATCGCAGTGAAAGCTAAATTTGTCTTTTCTGCATCACAATGGATTGAAATGCCTCTCCCCATGATTTCCCATGACAGGAAATAGTAGGGTACAGGACTTAAGGAGGAATAAGCAGCTAACATAACACTTGGCGTGTGCTAATCCTAAGCATTTTACACACGTTACCCTGTTTAACCCCCAACGACGCTATGTGGTAGATACTATTATCATTCTCTTTGTATGGCAATGGGAGCAGGTAAAAATGGATGGTTTTTCATCTACGGTAGAAACTACTTACTTTTCTTGTCTGTGTGGCATTATTGCCATTCCATGTGATTCTGTTAGAAACAGTATTACATAAAAGGGAACCACCTTTCCCCCTAAAGGATTAAAGAGTTTGGAGTCTTCAAATTTGATCAATGGTATAGAGAGAGGACTCTACAGAGATCACATTGTTTGATATGCAGGAAGACTATTCACATATTCCTCCATTCACATACAGTTGCCCACCCTGGACTGGATTCTGGGATCCAAGGATGAATGAGCCTCAAGGAGCACTTAGGCCAGTAGAGAAGAAAAATGTATAAACAAACACTTACCACGAGATGTGATAAAAGCTACCAGTAAAATATGTAAATTGTAGGACAGGGGCAGATTGGAGAGTTATTAATATAATAATGACTATCATTTACTGATCATTTATTCTGGACTAGGAGCTGGTCTAGGAGCTGAACATTATCAACCCTTTAACCCCTCCAATGTCCCTATGATGCAGGTCCCATTATTTTCCCCATTTAAGAGACAAGGAAAGTGAGGCACTAAGAGGTTCAATGATGTGTCCAAGGCTTTGGGGAGAGGCAGTCCACTACGTGCCCAGAACACTTCTGGATGGTCTTGCTACTGTGCCACAAATTCAGGAAACCGGGAGACAGCCTCCCCAGGCACGGACCCTGCTGGTGCCTTGGTCTGAGACGTCTGTCTTCCAGAACTGTGAGAAATACATGTGTGGCTACATTCCACCCAGCCTGTGATGTTCTATTGTAACCCAAACAGAATAAGGCACCTGTGAAAATCATTTTAAAGATTTTAGGCAAAAAAATGACATGACCAGCTTGGTGACTTTGAAAGATCCATCCAGAACAGCGTGCAAAAGGAATTGGAGGGGCCAAAGCGACTGAATAAGAAGCAACTGGATTAATCTAAGTGAGATGGGCCGAGGGCCTGAACTTTGTAGCGTGTATAGTTTAAGTGCCAATATTTTTAATGTAATGCCTAATGGCAGTAGTAATTAACTTGGAATAACTCCAGCCAGAATAGTTGTATTTTTAGTTCCTGAGCCTTGATCTTGTTACTTTATAAAAGAAGCAGGGAAGGTCACCTGAATAAAGTGATCTGGTTTCCACCAATTCCAGATAGAAGAGGCTAAGGAGAAGCTGGATCTCCAGGCCCTGAGACAAAGGTAAGCATATATGATAGTAAGAGACTGGCTCTATCTCCTTCCATCATCATGGCAAAGAAAAATGAGAAAAGCTAACGGGACATTGCTATCCAAAGCAGAGATTCTCAGACCTTCTAAGCAGAGCCACTGAGGCAGAATAACATACCCCCAAGCACACACATAACTCACTTTTTCTTTTTCCTCTTTTTATAAGAAAGGCTCTGGTAACAGTGGTCCCTGAAGAATCAAGTTGGGGCTGTTGGTGATGGTGCTGGGGGTTATGGAATTATCTGCTTTGGTAATGGGATGTGAATAGTTTATTCTTGGTTCCCAAAGTTCATATGTCTTTAAATTTAACTATGGAAAAAATTGCAGTCCAAAAAAAACATTGTTGATAAACATATGCATTGCTACACATTGTCAGCTTAGCAAAACAATTCCTGACAAACTAAATTAATAATGAAACTAAAGAAACTATAATTTGTGGTTAAAAGTACAATACCAGGAAGTGAAAAACATAACTTGGGCAGAATCTCCTACATCACCTGACATTTATCCATCCTTCCTCCCTAACAGAGCCCGAAATCTGTTGAGGAATATACTCTCCTCTGCACAGCCAAGAGCGTTAGGAGAGGCTAGCTCATCCCTTGCCTTCCCTGGTAGGTTTTAGATCGTCTGCGTAAGTCCAGTTCCCCTCTCTGATGACTGTGTTAGTCAAGGGGCAGGTGACCAAAGCTCTTCTGGTGAACACTGCTGTGTCAGAATGTAGTGCCTGGAAATGCCTCTTCCAGCTGCAACCTTGAGAGGTGCTAGCCCGGGGACAAAACTGATGCAGAGAGGGGGAAAGCCAAGGCAGACTCCAAGGAACAGAGCTACCACTTCAAACCTCTTGTTATGTAGACTCCACTTGAGTCAGGCTCCTGTTACTCGTTGCCAAAACCTCCCTGGTGCACTGACACATCTAGAGTGATCACCCCCTGAGGGAGGCTTCGCGAGGGGAGCAAGCACTGGAAGAGCTGTCAGGCTTTGTAGAAAGACTCTGAACTAGAATCTTTCATAAAACAGTAGAAACTGCTGATGGTAGTTTGCGAATACCGAATTTTATTCATCCTGCTAACACCTTTATTAAGTTGCTACCGAGGAGCTCTTCCAAGTGTCTGTAAATTGAAGGTCTGAGAGCCAAAAGAAGGATGTTCATTTTTGGACCAGCTCTTCCCACAGGGTTGTGTCCCAACAACCTTTTAAAAAGAACTGCCCTACAAATGACTGGGGACACCCCACCACGGGGGAAGAAGGTTGGGTGATGTTTCCTATAATGTCAGTATTCCCAGTCATAGCTAACCTGCTGTTTGTCAAATGCAAGCTGTAGATAAAACACATTGCTAAATGGCACTGCCAAGGGAAAGCTTATTGTAATTATGGTAATTTAGAAAAGGCTCTCATAAATTCATTTTGGCTGAGGCTGCACAAACCAGTGAAAAGTTCTTTACTGCTCCTCTCCTGAGAGCTATTTGTAGACTTTCCCCAGACACTTGTCTACTTTCTTCACTAAAAATTTGGACTGTCTCATCAAAGTCAACAATCTGTTCTCTTTGATTTTGGGTAAATCAATGGGTAGTCTTTCATTCTCTCTTTGCATTCTCTCTGAAGAGAGTTTGTGAAAATTTACATAATTTTAATTGAAAGATATTTAGTCCTCGTGTGTAATAAGGTAACAGTTGCTTAGAGAAAGTCTGGGACCCTGGGAAGCAGCCTTGTGCTCTTTTGTTCTGACATGCTGGCTTCTTCTCTGCGCTTAATTTTTTTTTTAAAGATTTTATTTATTTATTTCTAAAGATAGGGAAAGGGAGGGAGAAAGAGGGGTAGGGAAACATCAGTATGTGGTTGCCTCTCGCACACCCCCAACTGGGGACTTGGCCTGCAACCCAGGCATGGGCCCCGACTGAGAATCGAACCGGCAACTCTTTCCTTTGTAGGCTGGTGCTCAATCCACTGAGCCACACCAGCCAGAGTTGCACTTTAATATACAATGTTTGTGACAGGTACCAAAAACTTAGATGAGAAACCATCTTGTTGTGGGGAATTATATTAATTTTCCTCTTTCAGGTTGCAAGGCATAGAGACTTTCTCTTACTTCAGGTGATGACTTGTCATTAAGAAATAAAAAGAAAGAAAGGAAGGAAGCAGGGAGGGAGGACGGCAGAAAAAGAGTCCTGGTTGGCTGGTGGCTCAGTGGATTGAGCTCTGGCCGGTGAACAAAAGGTCACCAGTTTGATTCCAGGTCAGGACACATGCCTGGGTTGCGGGCCAGGTCCCCAGCTGGGGCATGAGCAAGCAGAAGCTGATTGATGCCTCTCTCACACATCAATGTTTCTCTCCCTCTCTCCCTCCATTCACCTCTTTCTAAAAATGAAGAAAATAACATCTTTCTAAAAAGAAAAGTAATAAAAAGAATCAGGAAACTACATCAGTGACTGCACAGCCACTATTCAAGAGAGAAAAAAAAAACCAGTGGCTTCTTATCAGTTAGGCCGCAGTACCAGCATTAGTGACAACAGGGGCTCTTGGGGCCAGATATGTTTGTGCCCTCAGAGTCGGACATCTGTCACTCCCTACTCATGATTATCACACTTGTGACTGTTTCTTTTAAATCTGGTTGTCCATCTGCTGCCTCTGAAAGACAGCTTCACTATATATAGAGAGAGAATTCTGGGTTGACGGTGTGTTTTCTTTCCGCACTTTAACATTATTTCATTATCTTCTGGTTTGCATTGTTTCTGGTGAGAAGTCTGTCTTATTATTGTTGACACTTCATTTAAAAAATCTCTTTTGAGATGTTAAGATGGTTTTTAGGTACATAACCCACTGTATTCTCAGATCACTGGCATCTGAATGAAGCACACATAAAGATTCAAAAAAAATCTCTTGTTAATCTCTGACTCAACTTCACAATTTCTATCAGCCTAGGTTCAAGTTCACTAATGTTTTCTTTTGAAGATTCAAAGTGCTGTTAATGTCATCCAGTGAATATTTTTTATTTTAGGCATTGCATTTTGTAGTCCTAGAATTTCCATTTTGTCTTTTTTTAGAGCTCTCTTTTCTCTCCTGAAATACTCCATTTCTTTCCATTCTATTCACATTTTGTAAATTCTTTTTTTTCCAGCCAGGATTTTATTTTTTTTATTTTTTAATTATATTTTATTGATTATGCTATTACAGTTGACCCTATTTTATTTCTCCCCTTTATCTCCCCTGTGCCCTGCACTCCCTCACCCCCCAGCATTTCCTCCAACCTTAGTTCATATCCATGGGTTGTACATATAAGTTCTTTGGCTTCTCCATTTCCTATATTATTTTTAACCTTTATTTTGTATCTACAACTTATGTTTCTTATTCCCTGTGCCTTTCCCCCCCTTCTTTCCAACCCCTCCCCACTGATAACCCTCCACGTGATCTCCATTTCTGTGATTCTGTTCCTGTTCCAGTTGTTTTGTTTTTGTTTTTTAGGTTCAGTTGTTGATAATTATGAGTTTGTTGTCATTTTACTGTTCATTTTTGATCTTATATTTCTTAGATAAGTCCCTTTAACATTTCATATAGTAAGGGCTTGGTGATGATGAATTCCTTTAACTTGACCTTCTCTGGGAGGTACTTTATCTGCCCTTGCATTCCAAATGATAGCTTTGCTGGATAGAGTAATCTTCGATATAGCTGTTTGCCTTGAATTCATGACTTGGAATACTTCTTTCTAGCTCCTTCTTGCCTGCAAGTTTTCTTTTAAGAAATCAGCTGATATCCTTATGGGCACTCCTTTGTGAGTAACTGTCTCCTTTGCTCCTGCTGCTTTTAAGATTCTCTCTTTATCTTTAATCTTGGATAACTTAATGATGATGTGCCTTGGTGTGTTCCTCTTTGGGTCCAATTTCTTTGGAACTCTTTGAGCTTCCTGGACTTCTGGGAAATCTATTTCCTTCACTAGATCGGGGAAGTTTTCCTTCATTATTTGTTCAAATAAGTTTTCAATTTCTTGTTCTTGTTTTTCTCTTTCTGGCACCCCTATGGTTTGGATGTTGGAATGTTTAAAGTTGTCGCAGATGTTCCTAAGCCTCTCCTCATATTTTTGAATTCTTGTTTCTTTATTCTGTTCCCGTTGGATATTTATTTCTTCCTTTTGTTCCAAATCATTGATTTTAGTACCGGTTCCCTTCCCTTCAATCTTGGTTCCTGAATATTTTGCTTTATTTCACTTTGTGTAGCATTCATTTCTTCTTTCATTTTGCACCTGAGCTCAATCAATTCTGTGAGCATCCTGACGATCAGTGTTTTGAACTCTACATCAGATGGATTGTCTGTCTCCTCACTGCTTAGCTCATTTTCTGGAGTTTTGATCTGTTCTTTCATTTGGGCCATATTTCTTCTTCTCAGTATACCTGTTAAGTTGTAAGGGGGTAGAGCCTTAAGTATTCTCCAGGGTGGGGCAACCCTCCTGGCTGTGTTGTTGTGCTGTGGGGGAAGGGTCCCAGAGGGAACAATGCCACTGCTCAGCTCTAGCCCCACTTTCCAACAAACTCTCCTGTGAGACTGGGAGTTTCTCCCAACCTCACAATCCCCACAGTATTTTACAGCTAAAAATTTTGAATTTTGAGTTTCCCATTCAGCCAGCCCTGCCTGGCCTGTGCTGTCCACTGCCTTGCCCGGTGTCCTCTCTCTGCCTGTCTCTGTCCTTCCTACTGGTCTGGATGAATGTTTCTTCCTAAACTCCTTGGTTGTTGAAGGACTTCTATGCAGTATGATTTTCTGGCACTTCTGGTTGTTCATTGTTTTTAAATTGGTTGTTATCCTTCTTTTGGTTGTGTGAGGAAGTGAAGTGTTTCTACTTTTGCCTCCATCTTGGCTGGAGCCACCTTTTGTAAATTCTTAAAAATATTTATAATAATTTTTAAAGTCTTGATGCTAATTTCAAGAACTGGGATTAACTGCAGATCTGCATTTATTGACTATGTTTTCTCTTGATTATTGGTCAGTGACTCCTGTTTGCATGCCTCATATATTTTTTATTGTATCTAAGACAGTGAATTTTTTAGTGTATACAAAGACAGTGAAGATTAAAGTATAATAATGTTTAGATTTTATTCCACAGAAAACGCAGGCCCTTTCCTGCTGTCTGACAGGGTGAAAGGATGATCATTCAGATTCCTTCTAGAGTCCAGTGAAACTGGGTCTGGGCTGAAGCTCTAATCAGACTGAGATGACCTGGGCCTAGACCAGTCCTCAAGCTCCCACGCCATTGCTGTATTTTTGAAGTTATCAGCATTTGAGCTGATGGGGTTTTGTTTTAAATATATTTTACTTGCTTTGGATTGAACTCAACAGAGCCCTGTAATTCAGGCACTGTGGGAATGCAGGCGTCTTTGAGATTTTGCTCTGCATTTTATCCCTTTCTTCACTGATTATGTTTTTGTCAAAGTTTGAAGGTAGGGATGGGGATGTAAGAGTTGCTGGGCCAATTTATTTTTGCACTGGGGACATTTCCATATTCCAGTTGAGCTCTCTGGCCTCCACTGCCACCTGAAGCTCAGGTTATTTCTTCTCCTCCAGGCAGAGTGTCTCTAGGACAGCCTTGCCACGCCCAGACCAGGAACGCTTCCCAGGAGGAGAGGCTGTTCTGACTCCCCCTTTACCAGTGAAGGACTCATTCTCTGAAATTCAGTTCATGAAGACTTCCTTTGTCCTTGTCTTTGTTAGCCCCTTGAGAAAGTAGAATGTTTATAGGTCTGGGTTTTTCTTGGTGTTACCAGCAAACAAAAGTTTTTCATGTCTTCCACATTCTAATCTAAAGTGGAAGTCAGAATCAAACATTTGAATTTTAAAAAATAAAACCATAAAATGACCAGAAAAAAAACATGGAATAATTTATTTTATAATTTGAAAGGGAGAAAGCCCTTTTACAGCAAGACCCAAACCTCGAAATCTTAGAAGTCATAAAGAAAACAATGTAATATCTTCCTCTCTCTCTCTGTAAATACATGTATATGTTACCTATACAAAGATAGAGATCTATCTCTCTCTCTCTCTCCAACTTTAGCAGACTAAAATATACCAGACAGATGACAGA
>VMDR010012004.1:0-27385 GCA_007922815.1 Macrotus californicus
TATCTCACCCATGTGCAGGGAGAAGTGGATTCTGCTCCCACCTATCTCGCCGCCATCTTCCACTCTCGCAATACAGTATTTTTTAATTAAGGTATACACACTGATTTTTTTAGACATAATGCTATTGCACACTTAATAAAATACAGTATAGCATAATATAACTTTTCTATGGACTGGGAAACCAAAACCTATTAGAGGGAACTGAAGGGAAGCCCCCACCGGCCCCTGTCTAGGCCATTTATTTAGAAATCAGCGTGATCATCAGTCAACAGGATTGGTGAGAGATCACAAGACAGTGCCCATGAGAGATGGGGCATAGCTAGTTTTTTTTTTATTTTTATTTATTGATTTTAGAGAGAAAGGAGATGAGAGAGAGAGAAAGAAACATGTATTTGTTTTTCCACTTATTTATGTATTAATTGATTCTTGTACGTGTTCTGACCAAATGTCAAACCCACAACCTTGGTGTATCTGAACAACGTGGGTGGTCTCCCCCCCCCCACCTCAGTGCAGGAAAAGTCCCAAGCACACCTCTAGCTTACATGGGTACGGTGTTCTGGAAAGCCCCTCGACACCTGGCATTTGAAAGGACACTGTTGACCTGTACCTCCTCACTTTTACCACAACTGTGTGCAGGATCACACCAACCAGATGTTCGTGGTCCTCCGGGTTCAGGAGATCTAGTCAGTGTAACTCAAGTGGAATACGATCTTTCTCCTGCTGAACAAGAGGAAAGAAGGTGACCAACGGGCAGGTGATGGGCAGGTGATGACAGGGCAGGTGGTGAGCCCAATCAGGAGTTCTGAAGTGTAGGCTGAGCAGGGAACTGGGACCTCAAAGAGTGCATTCCAGCTGCTTTCTCAAAACTTCTCCATCAAAACACTTAACACCACTTGAAAGGATCTGCATTTATTCTAGACCTTTAAGTGTCGATGTTTTTCCTGCCTGCTAAGTCACTAGGAAAACCAACACTCTCTTTTCCAGCCAACGGAACTGCGCTATTAGAAGCTTAAATGAGTAGACTTTGCACTGCTTTGGTTCGAGGAAAAAACATTCATTTTGAGGAGAAAACACCCCACCTGGTAAATAAGTACCAGGACAAAGGCAGTGCTTAGTCAAAGGGACAAATGCAGGAAAGAAAAGTCCTTGATCTAATGTCAGCTTAAGAAACATCCAAAACTGTAAGAATTTTTATGAGTTTATTTGAGCCAAACTGATGACAATTACTGGAAAACAAAACCTCAATAGATTGAGAAAATGTACCAGAAATTGGCAGTTTTGCACCTTATTTTATACATTACAATCAAAAAAGGAGGCATAAGTGGGTTACATGAAATCCACTGGTGATAGGTTAAGGAGGCGGGAAAAGGCAGAGCAGCGGGAGTTGGGGGGAACCTCTGGGATTGGGTAAAGAGGAAAATGATGGACATATACTTCTCTTACATGGCTGGGGGCAGGATAGCGAACAGTCAATAATTAACACAATGACAATAACAATGAGAGGAGCTGTGGTCTCCCTATGGTGCAGTGCCTGTGCTTTGAGGGGTCTGGAAGAAGGAAATTTGAGAAAAAGACAACAGACAGGCTCAGTTAAGGTAAAGATTGACCTTTGTCCGGGAAGATTCCAGCCTAGGACATGACTGCCCTCCACAACCTGCTTTTAGTTAGAAAGTTTTCATTTCAGACCATCCTATGTGGTTACTTTAGGCCTCTGAGTTTGTAAGGCCACCACACAGGCCTCCCCTGATCTTGTCAGGTTTCGTATGTGGTCCCTTTACATCCACACTAGGGACAAGATATTCTCCTTTAAAGAAGTGTCTTTGTATGGCTGATCCAAGGTATACTGCAGCAGGATGAAAGGATGCTGAGAAGTCGGTGTCGATCCATCTCTGAGCCCATCCTTCCAGTGAAGAAACTGATGTCAAGTGAAGCTTGGTGACCGGCCCCAAATCTATTAGGTACGAAGTGGTAGAGCCAGGAATTAAATGCAGGTGTCCTGACTCCAAGCCCAGTGCTTCCTCCTCACCACACTGCCTACCTGTCAGAAAGCCTTCATGCACAAGTTGCCTTATGTATGGCATGATTCAACTTGGAAGTAGCATGTGTCACACCTGCTTACATTTGCCCAAAACAAGCCACACATCAGTGAGGCAGGATATAGCACCTCTTCCTGGGAGGGCAGCAAATTAATGGGAACATTAACACGACCTGTTCCACCCCCTCTGTCCCTTGGACCCAGCAGTGGTAGCAGCTGTTGATGCTCCCAGTACTAGGTCCCTGCCCTCTGTCTGGCTCTTCCATCCTCTAGGTAAACAATTCTCTGCACTTGTAACAGGGTGCAGCCAAGGCACTCCCCGAGAGAGATTTGTAACGGGGTCCAGAACTCAGGGTGTCCAGGAAAATATTGAAAATATATATAGATGTCCTCACCCCCACAAGTCTGAACTGGGGGATGGGACACATGGAGCAGGGCCATTGAGAGTTATTTTGCATAGTAACAGTTTTGCAAATAACCACAAGAACAGTCATTTAGCATATCTATAACGTTTGACTGGTTTCATAGATATGTTAAATAGCTGTGGCCCTGCTTAGAGCCCAGGAGATGGGAGTGACTTAGACCCATGAGGTAACTGGGAGGCAGCTCCCCCTGGTTACAGTGCCTGAGCCTGGGAGCTTGCAGATGGTTGGCTCCTGCCACGGGGCCACACCTGCCTGGACTTACTATGGCAGCTCAGAAAAGCTGGAAAAATACGGAATGCTGGCAGGTGTAGCCAATTGTGTGTGGAGGAGTCGGAAATGGGATTGCAGAGGAAGATTCACACAGGGATTGAAACCCAGGAGCAGCAGCCATGCAGATTTGAACCACGCTGTTTTGGGGCTGCCTTTACCACATGGCTTAGTAAGCAGGAGGAACAATACAAGACTAGGGACAGGGACAATGCAAGACCTTGCAGGGAAGGGAAGAGGTGAAAGGACTGTTGCTGGCGGTCCATGAGAAAGTGACACATGGGTTTGGATTAAGAACTGGAGATCCCGTCCCCACAGTTGATGGTGCTGGGAACCGCAGGAGGCCTGCCAGCCTTACTGGAAAGAACCGGGGGCTACCTGAGCCACAGACTTCTATTCCTTTTCCTGAGATACGGTATCCCTGACTGGGCAAAGGGGGGAAAGAAGGACTTTGTGTGTTTGTAGGTGTTTTAAGGGACTTTGGGATTTTAACAGAACATTAATCATTACTCTAAGTCTGTGTAACTTTTGAACAAATAGTTCCTTTTCTTTTCACCAAATTCTGGCATTGAGAGCCATAATTCCCTGGCAGCAGGCAAGGCAAACCTAGTACAGGGGGACCCCAGGAGAGGAAGGATCCATTCGGTAACAATATCTTGCCTCCTCAACCCCCAGTGTTGGTTCTGTAACAGTGACATCTCTATTTAGATAGTCAGTGGGGTTTTCACCTCCTAGTTAGGCCAGTGGTCTCTGCCACATCAACGTTTGGACACTGTTTCAGGACGTGACAGGCTCAGATGTGTACTGTGGATTTACTAAGGAGTATGTGTAAAAACGCCATGGGAGGCATAGTCATGTTCACGATCATCCTGGATCAGGTGGGATCGGGTTCCATCCTGAGGTACAGAAAATCCAGAGCAACAGTGGCCTGAACAAGAAAGGGCTCTGTTTCCCTTGCACATACACTACGCCTAGGAAGGGGACCCAAGGGTCCGTCTGACTCAACAGCCCCATCATCATGAGAGACTCAGGATGGCCGCTGGGCCTCTACTTTAAGCTGGAAGATGGATGGCAATGCACAGGCACGCGCACACAGGCAATTCGCTCTATCAAAATAATTGAAGGAGGCTGCCATTTGAAGTACCTAGTTCCAGAACTCTTGGTATCGCCGCCACACACACGAGCGCACGCACACGTGCACGCACACACACGGAGCGGAATTCTCCAGGCGGGAAGTAGGACGCTGGCCCAGGAATCGGTCGCCCACCTTTGAGATGCCAATCTAAACTGTAACTAACCAACTAAGCCATAGCTCTTGGGTGCGCGTGTTTAATCCGTTCAGAACTCACTACTGAGGTTTTCAACTCTTTAGGGCTGGATTGAATTAAGTGCTGCCACTGCCGAGCCTGCGGAGGAGACACGAGCGACGGGGAGAGGGGCTCCAGCGCGGTGCTCTTCTCAGCAGCCACGCCAGACAGGTCTTCATTCGGTTGAATCGATCGGACCTGCATCATATCTGGAATTGACTCTTGATTTCAGGGATGTCGTCCTGAGAACCAGCCACACTGTCGGGGAGTCCCCATCATCCCGCTACCAGTCTGTTCCTGCGCGCTGCTGGGACTGGACCTCGGGCTTCAGTCAACTTTCCCAGGAACGCGCCGCTGGGTGCACGTTCCAGATTTTGCTTTTCTCCTTCGCTGGGACCTGCCCGCCTGCCAACGCCTCCGACCACTTTCTCCTCACCCCTCCGGGACCCCATCTATCTCTATTCTTTCTATTTGCTTCATTCCCTCTCTGTTTTGTGTTTTCAAGCCTTGGACACAAAAATACCTTTACATTTACCAACAAACCCTGGGATTCATCAGAACAGAGTGCTGAACGTTCTAAGCATCTGTGTACCATAACCAATAAAGGTTTGATAAACCATCTGCTCCACACAAAATAAGGACTAATAAGCCTTTCTCATCCCCTTGATAGAAACACATGGTTTTGGAATCCTCAGAAGATGTCTTTCAGAAAAAATCTGACCCATTTTCCTATTTCTAAGCTGAGGTACTCTGAAAATATTCAAGTGCAAGTTATTACTGTCAGACATGCAAATTAGCACAAAGGCACCTAAACGCCTCAAAACTTGATAAGTGTTATTAAAATTGGAAACGCCACCCAAGACAACCGGCAGGCCCTCCTCTCTGCTCTAATTCTGTTTTCAATGGCAAACTGAAGCTGGCGTGTTGGAAACACTTATTCTGAATGATCCCCCAAGGGGATCCCGTCACCAAGCAACATAGCATAACCGGGGAGAATGGTAGCCTTGAGGCTGGCTTCTGGTCCAACAGCTTGTGTACCCAGCTGGCTCTGCCCCTCACCGTCTTCATGACCTGGGATAAGTTCTTCAGTGACTTTCATCTGTGCGATGGAGATGAACATCCTAGCTGCCTGATAGACTTGTCATGACGTGTAAGTGAGAGGACCAACCTGAAGCTCCTGACACAGTGTTTCTGATGTATGCAGTGAGTCCTCACTTAACATTGTTGATAAGGTATTGGAAACCTCAACTTTAAGCAAAATGACACATAATTAAACCAATTTCACCAGAGACTAAATGACAGAAACTAAAGTTAAGTTCCTACATTATATTTCTGGCCACCAAAACATCACCAAATTTCTAAACAAAAATCCCAAAACATTTCCAATAGTAAATGTGAGTTATACACACACCTACTAAAGATCAAAACAAGCCCTGGCAGGACTTCCTTCCATTGCAGGATGCCACACCCACACTCACTCTGAGTGGGGTCATTCAGACCTGTTGATTCACCTCACGTGACATTTTGGGGCGTCGGAGGAAACAGGAGCCCAGGAGAAAGTCCACACAAACATTGGGAAGAATCTGCCAACCTCACACAGTCTGTGCCTCCCCCCCAGAATGATTTTTTTTCTAATTAACTTTATAAAGAAACAACGCTGGAGAAAAAGAAATTATTTGAGGACTTGCTGTAGTAAGATTTGGGTAAGTGGAAATATGAATGCAGCATAAAATACATGTTCCTGCCATGGGAGCGGAAGTTTTAAAAGAATCAGAATAGTATTCAGAACAAATCAGGAATTGGATAGCTGCAATTTATATTTACAACAGCAGGTGGCACTAGTACCACATTTATCTATTGCTATGTTGACCCTGCATTTCTTTTCGCTGTTTTTGTTTTGTTTTGTTTTGTTTTAAGCATTCCTTTTCAGCTTTCTTTTTTCGGAATAGCAACATTTCTCCCTTGATCTTTTAACTTTCTGCTATTCCTTTATAGTTTTCTAGGCTATCTGTAGTAGCATAGCATGCATAGTAAATTACTTATATTAAAACAAGCAGACACAGCGCTGGCTAGTGTGGCTCAGTTAGTTGGAGCGCTGCCCCTTAAACCGAAAGGTTGCAGGTTGAATTCCCCATCAGGGCACACACATAGGTTGTGGGTTCAGTGCCCAGTTGGGGCACATACAAGAGGCAACTGATTGATACTTCTCTCTCACATCATTGTTTCTCTCCCTCTTTCCCTCCCTCCCTCCCACTCTGTCTAAAATCAAAAAGCATGTCCTTGGGTGAAGAAAATACACAAATAAATAAGTAAATAAATAAGTAAAGTAGACACAAACTGACATGGGCCGATTTTATTAAATTTTAAAAGTTATGCTTTTACCCTCCAGCAACACGGGCTTACTCATACACACACTTTTTTAAATAAATACTTGTGACTGTTTTCAATCCACAGTTCACATGGATGCAGCAAATTGACTGTATACATTGTTTTACAGCATCTGATGGAGGGAATTTGAGCATCCGTGCATTTCGGTATCCATGGAGGGTCCTAGAACCAATCCCATGCCCATACCGAGGGACAACTTAATTTCTGGGGAGTTAGAAGCCGTGCATGGGCTTTCAGATCTATAAGGGATTAACACTCCTAACCCCTGCATAGCTCAAGGGTCAGCTATATTTTGAAGTTTTGCCCCCTTTCTAATTTATTCTCTAAATTTGATTATATTTTTCTGCTGTGAGAATTGAAATAAAAACATTCAACATCTGTGTTCTTTAATCCTAAGAAAGAGTCAAACCCCCTTTTCTAGGACACCATGAGATGTACATTTATTAGAAGGCATGTTTGAAGAAAAGACGTGGAGCGCAGCGAAAGGAAAACTACCCGTGGGTCTGAAACCATTCCTAAATCGCTTATGTCCGAGGTTCATCCAGCAGCGGTTGTAACTGTTAACTGGTGTTGCTCTCACCAGTGTGTGTTTCCTATGCTGCTGCATTGCAACTGATGGCCAGTCATTCTCTGGACCAGCTGGGAAACTTCCGTTTGACCCGAGTGCAGGGGCTTGACCTGGAACGTGGCTCTGGGCTCCCTTGCCTCACAGGGCTTGGAGGTTGTTTACAAGTTAACATGTCTCAAAAAGAAAGACGCCCACTTGGAGCCAGTTAAACATGGGCTCTGCGAAAAATGTATAGGTGCGACCGCACCCCAAAGTCTCCCTGTTAACCATGACTCTGTGGTCGGCACACACGGATGGTGTTGACAACGATCGACCACAGGGGCAGGGCTGTCAGCTCACTCTGGGCTGGGAGGTGAACTCCGAGGATCGTTGCCTTTTAGGGGAAGCAGCAGCACCAGCCTTGGGGAAGAATTCAGAGTGACACACGCACTCCCTGCAAGCCCACCTCACCCAGCAGAGCACAGCACGCCACACTGACAAAGTCAGAGCAAATCTCACTGACCTGTTAAAACTTTTCTGTACCTCTGCCCCTGGTGGCTCAGTGGGTTGGGCATGGTCTCACAAACTGAAAGGTGGCTGGGTTGTGGGTTTGGTTCCCTGGTTGGGGTGCTTGGGAGAGCAACTGATTAATGCTTCTCTCTCACGTTGATTTTTTTTCTCTCCCTCTCTTTCTCCTTCCCTTCCCCTGTCTCTAAACATAAAAATAAATAAAATGTAAAAAAAAAACCTTTTCCATAGCAAATGAAATAATGTTGAAGCGAACTTCTCTTCTGTGTTTAAAGATTGGTAAGTTTAGAGGGAAAACTGAGCTTTGTAGAAATGGAAATATCACATTACAGTATAGCAGTAAATTTCATGAGAGGGCCCCGATGTATTTTTGTGGCCTATGGAATCCTCTCACATGTACATGAAAACAGGAGACTTTGAATCTTAAATATGTGACAAAAGTCTGATTTATCTGAGAATATTCATTGTCGATCCTGTTAGCCTGGCTAATCATCAGCAGACAGTGACAGTCTGGTCCCCTCCAGCTCCTGCCCTGCGTGTCGTCGCAGTGGACGAGGCCTCCACACACTGCCCTCCCTGTCGCATTGGAGGGTTTCAGTTTTTACTTCTGGCGAATGGGAATACAGGACAGCTCACACTTACCTGTGATGCTGGCAGCTAGTTTCCAAAATACCCTCTTCATCAAGTTGAGGATTCACATCCCACTCTTAGTTTACTACAAAACTGGATCAAGAATGAATATTGAGCTCTGGCTGGTGTGGCTCAGTGGGTTGAGTGCTGGTTTGCAAACCAAAGGGTCGCCAGTTCGATTCCCAGTCAGGGCACACACCTGTGTTGTGGGCCAGATCCCTGATGGGCACATGCAGTGTTTCTCTCTCTCTTTCTTTCTCTCTCTCTCCTCCTCCCTCACCCCCTCTCTGAAGATAAATAAATAAAATCTTTTTAAAAAAAGAATGAATATTGATTGCACCCAACCCCTTTTGTGGATCTCTTCGGATGACCGTTCAGTTGTTGTCTAAGAACTTTGGATCAGATAATTTCTGTTGATAAATGTACTATTATTCTAAAAGCATTTGTAGAGGCTTAGAATAAGACTTATTTAGTCATTCCATATTGTTCTTTTTTAAAATTTTTTTTCTTTATTTTTAGTTTTTCAGTTGTAGTTCACATAGAGTCTCGATGTGCCCTCTTCTTCATGTCCTTGGCTATGGGAGTTCTGTCCCGCTAGTCTTCAGGCTGTTCTCAGTGATGGTTGTTCTGTAATTTAGTTGCAATTTTTTTTTTTTTTTTGCCACTGTTGCTGCTGCCCTCCCCATCTAGTTGTAGTTTGGATGCCGCTGTGGGAGGAAGTGACAACTTTCACTCACTCACCATTTTGACTAGTAATCCATTCTGTATTATTCTTGATAAAATTCACTGATATTGGAGGTGGGATTGGCTGGGGTGGGGGGAAAATGCAGACAACTGTAAATGAGCAACAATAAAGTAATCTCAAAAAAAATTCACTGATATTTTATTTTGCATCTCTATTCAAAATTGTATTTGTACAAATATGAATTTGTACTTATATTTTTCTTGTTTATTTTAATGGGTATTTCTGCTAAGGTTACATTCTTTCATAAAATAAATTAAAAAGCATTCAGTGGTCTATGGAATAGTTTATATTCCATCCAAGGGAACTATTCTGTAGATATAAAATGTATTTACCTTTATATCTAGTATGAAAGGTTTTTAATGTAATATTTTGACATATTTTTCATTTTTTCTGTGCTTTTGGTTGGCATAGGTTTTTTATTTTGGCTCAACTACCTCCATTTGCATTTTCCTAATGGATTCTGCTTCCACTGTGACTCCTACAGTGTATTAAGACCACACAGCACAGTCTTGGTCAATTTGCTTCTCTACGTCGATGGCCTTATATCCTTTTGTATTCCTAACTGTGCGCATTTCTATTTTTCTTTTATTCTTAACTGGATGCACTGCAGATGTATGCATTTTATCGGTATGCTTTTACCTAAAATGTCTTACAGAATATTAAGTAATATATGCTCTTTGAATTTTCCTGTTGTTCACATTCTAGAAACAGGAGTTTTGTGTCTTCAAATACTACTTCATTTTGAAGAACTTTAACATTTGTACCCAAACAATGGATTACAACAATTTTGCAAACAGGAAGACAAGTAAAGAGAGGCCTTTTTTGGCAAATCACAGGAAAAATCAACGCCGAGGGCAAGCACTCACTTGGTGCCTGAAGTGCGGGCCAAGCCCAGAGTTACCCTGGACAGATCTCATCGTCAGAGGGTTTTCAAATGGAGCTCCTTGCAGGAGGAGCTCAAGTGAGTTTATCCCTCCTCCTGAAATTGTTTTCGCTCTGTGGTATGAGTTGCTCTGTGTTACCCGGAGGCATAATTTTATGGCAGGGAAGGGCTTGTTTAAATAAGAACATTATGCCAGAGGAACATGACTCAGGCACCATGTAAGGAACCCAACCCGCACCCCCCACCCCCACCCTGCCCCGTCCTTCTAATCCAGCTGAGCCAGGTAATCACTGCGAAGTATTTAAACATACCTTGTTACCTTAAATGAAGTGAGCTCAGGAATACTGCCCGAATATGACCTGAAACAACCCTGGGATGAGTCCATACTTTGTGATTGAAGATCATACAAAAAAATTACTTTAATTTTATATCCTTTGACTAACACCTCCCCTTTGCTCCACCCCCAGCCCCTGGCAACCACCATTCTCCTCTGTTTCTATGAATTTGACATTTTTAAGATTCTACATATAAGTGAACTCACATGGCATTTGTCTGTCTGTCTTATTTCACTTAAAAGTGAAATAAAGTACATTGATAAGAACTTCAGGGCACTACATAATGCCCTCAAGGTCCACCCATGTTGTTGCAAATGGCAGGATTTCCTGCTTTTTCATGGCTGAATTTATATATATAGTCTGTAACCGTTCATCCATGGGTCGGCACTTAGGTTGTTTCCATGCCTTGCTTCTTGTAAATAATGCTGCAAGGAGCATGCCATCTTGCCTCTTTAGAAGTGTGCCTGTCCAGTGGGCACCAAAGTAAATGCTGTGTGCTGCTGTCTTACAGAGGTTTAGTTACGGTTTTTGCTGATAGTTTCTATCATTTAGAACAGAGTTCAGAGGGGCTACACCAGTACACAGTTTCCCAAAACAGTTACTGTTCTCAGGAGTGCCCCATCCTCTAATTTCTAGGCAACCTGTAGTACCCGGGGTCCTTCTCTTCCAATGATTTTCTGCCAGGAGCTTCTCCAAAACCGTTACATGACAGACTTGGTGGGAAAGTCCCACATCAATGCCCCCCTCATCACCTTGCTGCGTCTCCTGGAAGACCCCCATCTTCGCACGCCTCTGGCAAGGTGGCAGCCAGGGTCTAGGGTAGGGGCTGGTGAACTATGCCCTTACACCAAATCCTGCCCACCACATGTTTTTGTGCAGCTTGCAAGTTAAGAATGTTTTCCACATTTTTAAATGGTTGAAAAATTAAAAGAATAATATTTCATGACCTATGAAAATTGCATGAAAGTCAAATTTCATGTGTACAAATAAAGTTTTCTCGGAACACAGGCACACTCATTTGTTTACAGATTGTCTCTGGCAGCTTTCCTGCTACAGTTGAGAGTTGAGTGGTTGTAACAGAGACCATATGGCTGCAAAATCTAAAATATGTATATGGCCCCAGCAGAGCAGCTCAGTTGTTTAGAGCATCATCCCAATACAACAAGGTTCAAAACCCAGACAGGGCACATACAAGAATTAACCAGTGGCCTTAACTGGGTAGCTCAGAAGGTTGGAGCATTGTCCCATGCACCAAAAAGTCGTGGGTTTGATTCCCAGTTGGGGCATATATGGAAGGCAACTAATCAATGTTTTCCTCTCATGTCAATGTGTCTCCTTCTCTCTCTCTCTCAAATCAATAAACATATCCTTGGGTAACAATGAAAAAATAGAAATAATCTGCCCTGGTTGGTGTGGTTCAGTGGATTGAGCACCAGCCTGCAAACCAGGGGGTCGCCGGTTCGATTCCCATTCAGGGCACATGCCTGGGTTGCAGGCCAGGTCCTCAGTGAGTGGCGTGCTAGAGGCAACCACACAGTGATGTTTCTCTCCTTCTCTTTCTCCTTCCCTCGCCCTCTGTCTAAAAATAAATAAATAATTCTTATTTTTTTAAAATAAGAATAACCTAAATGTATAAAATCTTTTTTAAAAAGCCCTGGCTGGTGTGGCTCACTGGATTGAGTGCTGGCCTGAGAACTGAAGGCTCATTGGTTCAATTCCCAGTCAGGGCACGTGCCTGGGTCGCTAACCAAGTCCCCAATTGGGGGCCTGTGAGATGCAGCAAATCAATGTATTTCTCGCACACTGATGCTTCTCTTCCTCTCTTTCCCCCTCCCTTTCCCTCTCTCTAAAAATAAGTAAATAAAATCTTTTAAAAAATAAGAACAATTAATCAATGAATACATAAATAGTGGAACAATAAACTGATGTTTCTGTCCCTTTCCCTCTCTCTCCCCATTTCCTCTCTCTCTCTGAAATCAATTAAAAATTATAAACAAACAAACAAATGAATACAATAATGTATAGACCCATTACAGTACAAGTTCACTGACCCCCTGGTTTAGGGCATGGATCCTGGAGCCAGTCTGCCAAAGGTTTGGATTTAATTCTGCCACCATCTAATTCCGTGGGCGATACGTTGACATGTGCTGAACCAGTTTCCACATCTGTAGGGTTGGAGTGACAGTAGCTCTTGCTACCTCATTAGGTCGAATGGGGATCAAACAAGTTGATCTAGATTAGCGCCAAGGACAGGCCCAAATTACAGGCCATAGATGTTCGTTATTATTGGTCCACTACAGCTGATGCTCATGGACAACCTGTCTGGTATTAACTGAAAATTCTGGATCAAATATTGGTTTCTTAAATGACCTCAGAGTAATAGGAAGAACCGTCTGCTGAACATGACGGTCACGTGAGCAGTGTAGGGATGGTGCCACGGCTCCCAGCGGCTGCAGGACGAGACTTCACTCCTGTCCCAAATGAGGGTCCGACCTAGGCTTTCAACATCCTGCTTTTCCACAGAGTTCAGGTACCTCAGCAACCAAGTGGTTTTCTCTTGTTTTGAAATAGACTGAAGAAAATTTTCTAATTTTTCATGTTCCTCTATAGCCATTTTCCACGTAATATATAATTTTATATGGTCACAATCATATTATGATATATCCAATTTAATAGTTTTTACTAAATTTACATCATAATTTGTCCACATTGCTTCTTAAGTTTTCATCATCTCTTGTTGTAAACAGTTTTACGAAGACAATTTTTCAACACATATAGGATTTTTTCAAGATATAAACAGTTTTTGAAGAAATGAAGTCGTTGTCAGCCCTTCTCACCTAAATATCAATCCAGTTTTCATCCAGCTAATGACTTTATATCGCTCACATCATCAGCTTCTCCCAGAGGTGGTGTGGGAGAGCAGTGAGACATTTGCAACCAAGAACATTCTAGAAACGAAACGAAAAGCTTGTTGCTGTGTTCATGGAAAGGGAGAAAGTGCTTACGAAGCCTGCATCTCCCGGTGACAGGGAGGAGGGTGGGAACAGCTGCAGAGCACTAATTGTGCTCACCCAAAGTCACACGGCAGAGCTGAGTTCAGGCCCAAAGATCTCACCACCCAAGGCAGCTGAGGGGCAGAGAGCTCCTGACATGTGTAAAACAGAGTTTCTAGGGCTGTAGAGACTGGCTTCTTTGTCAGTTTAGACAAATTACAATGTGTCACCCTGCTCCTGACTTACAGAGAACCACCCTGTCCCAAAGCATCTGCCCTTAGGAGATTGCAAGATGGTGCTTAATGCCAATAATGCTTTTTTCCTTTTTTTTTTTTTTTTTTGTGGTTCTAGCAACTACACTCACTCATATGGAGGATCAAAGAATGAGCCCTGGCTGGTGTGGCTTAGTGGATTGAGTGCGGGCCTGAGAACCAAAGGGTCACTGGTTCGACTCCCAGTCACAGCACACTCCTTGGGTTGTGAGCCAGGTCCTCAGTAGGGGGCGTACAGGAGGCAATCACACATCGGTGTTTCTCTCCCTTTCTTTGTCCCTCCCTTCCCCTCTCCCTAAAAATAAATAAATAAAATCTTAAAAAAAAAAAAAGAAAAGAATGAGCCTCCTCTGTCTAAGGGGGAAAAAGGGACACTTTTTAACAGAACCCATGGCTTCTCTCAGACATGCCATCCACCCAGCCAGATTGGCAAGAAAGACCTGGCAACCAGTGGAGGGAGGGAAGCACTTGGCAGTTGTGTTCACATCCGTTTATTTTCTTAGAAGTCATTACAGTGACAATATTCATGTCAAACTAGCCCCCAAATTCATTTATCCTACCTTGCTTCTTTCCCCAAGGTGCCTTTAGGCAGAGCACACAAGTGCTGTTGTGGGTATAAGTGTGTTTGTATTTGGGTGGGTTTTGGAGTCTGACTATCTGTGGTTGTAAATATGCTTAATGTTCCTTCTGAAAAAAAAATCAGAGGAAAAGGAAAAGGATGTTTCTGGGAATCAAGCTGTTATTCCACCTACCCATCTGATTGACTCTCTAATTTTAAGCTGCATTCTAATAAAAGACTTTGACTAGCTCTGCTTTTATGATTTTAATGGACTTCCCAATTGAGATTTAACTATCTGACATAACAAAGTGGGTGGACTTCGGTCTTCAGAGGAGAGAGTAAACATACTGAAAGCTGTAATTTAAATGTTGCATTTTCTGCCAGCCCTCTTAACACAATTATTGTCAAACTTGAAATAGCCAGTGCCTAAACACAAACCTCAAGTTTTGCAAAAAACCTACAATGTGAGGGTAGGGTGAGGCAGCTGAAATCACTTTGGTAGAAATCCAGCTCCATTGGATGAGCTTTAACACTCTGATGTGTATTAAACTGAAAATACACCAGCAGTTAGAGACCACTGGACACCCAATTTCCTTGAACATTTACTTTCCTTAAAGTAAGTGTGTGAAGCCCCTATACCACAATGCAAAATGCTTCAGCTCCTAGTTTCACAAAGAGGATTTACTGGGGAAGGTAGGAAGTGAGTCCTACCAAAATATTGAAGGAAAACTTCAGCACAGACCAATTTAGCTGTAAAGTGTAAAGACAAGGTAGGTATCACAGATCACCAAGAAAATGGCAACTCTCTTTACCAGTAGCGTTAGCCCAGTTTTAGGGTCATCCTTGACCCATCTTGTGATTCAAGATTCAAGGTTGTGGACCCTGAAATACTAGGTTGGCCAAAAAGTCTGTTGAGTTTTTTCTGTAAACTAAAAGACACATTTTTCATTTTCACCAATAACTTTATCGATTTGGATATTTTGAGTATGTCGGCTTTCTTCTGCTACAGGCTTCTAGTGGTGGAGGCCAGGGGTGCTGCTAAATATCTTCCAATGCATAAGACAGCCCCACAGCAGAGTTATTCAGCTAATGTGTCAACAGTACCAAGAAACTTCTCAAACCACTTGGACGGGTTCGATCAGTCACAGTACCCTCTCCATACACTGCACAAATCTTTCTTGGCATTTCAGTTGTGTTTTTACCTTTCTTGAAATAAGCTATCATAATACATTGAAAATGTTGCTTATTTTCTTCTATCTTCAATATTAAAATGACTGCACAAAGATTCACTAATTTTGATACTTTTTTAAATGAAGGCTGATATGACAGTTGTCACAATACTATCTAACAAAATTGTTTCAAATGGCGATAAAGACAACTAAGTTCTACTAGAGCCATTGTACAGAGAAAACCAAACGAACTTTTTGGCCAACCCAAAAAATATAGTGAAACTATTTTTAAAAAAGGATTATTTTTGGACAAACTTTCCAAAAACATATGCTGATGCAAGTACCCTGAGGGTTCCAGAAGCCTCAGTGAATTCCCTCTGCCCACACAGCCTTCCTGTTGATTCTCCCTTCAGGATACGTCAATAAATCCAACCTGTTTTTACCCTCCCCAGCTCCCCATCTTTCATTTCTTCTTTTTTAAATTTCTTAAAAATTTATTTCTTTGAGGTAAGGGGAGCCACATAGATTTACTGTTCCATTTATTTATGCATTCATTGGTTGCTCCTTGTATGTGCCCTGACTGAGGATGCACCTGCAACCTTGGAGTATGGAGACAATGCTCTGACCTGCTGAGCTACCTTGCCAGGCCAACTACCTTCATTTCTTGCCTGAACTACTGAACGAGCCGTGCATCCTTCTGATCTTCCTGCATCTTTCCTTGTCTTTACAGTCTGGTTGTACCAAAGAAGGCAAATTAGATCATGTCCTTGGTTGGCTCAAAACTCTTCACACATCTCCTAGTAATAGAAAACGTCCTTCCTATGCTTTTCACAGCCCTGGTTTATGAGGCCTCTAGGACCAAGTTTCCTCCCACACTGGGATCCTTACCTTTCATCAAGGATTCCTTGTTTTGGGAACCGGCCAAACATGCCTCTGGGCCTTTGCATTTTTGGTTCCTGAGTTCAGAGTACTTTCCCTGAAATCCTCACTTCCTTTTGGTCTGTGCTTCTCCGGCTCCTTTCCAGAGATGCCTTCTAGAGTGCTCACTACAGAACTACAGTGCCTCTCTTCCATCCTACCCTTCTGGCCTTGGCATTTTCTCTGCAGGTGCAGCCTCTTTGGGCACACATTTATTTGCTTATTGTCTTACCTCTTCTAGACTGTAGCTCAAAGAGGATAGGGATTTTACTTCATTCATTGCTGTGCCCTGTTCTTAAAACAATGCTTGCCATTTAATAGGCACTTCATAAATATTTGTGGAAAGAAAAATTACCTAACGTGGTAAATGAGGTTAATCATGATGGCAGAGAGAGCTCATTTGGGAGAAAATCCTTTAGGATGTTAAAAGTCTAAAAGTGACAGATTTCTTAACTTACAAAATCTTTGTGAATAAAAACCTATTTATGGATGAATAAGTAAGCCTAGGAGTTACCCATCATGATCAGGGCTTATTTATTTTTTAATTTCAGATCCGGCTTTGCAAAAAGTTACCCAAGCTAAAACGCAGATTCTTCAATCGAGTTTCACTGTACTTTATCTTCCTGTCTTTTCATGTTCCAAACGGGCAAGAAAGGCATCGCAGGCTGCAGGGACAAACTTTCTCTCAAGGGCACATTTTCTCTAATGGGAACAAGAATCAGTCGGTGATTTATTCAGATTTGTACTTCCATGCGTTAGGTATCCACCGCCTCACCCCCACCCAATCTTCATTGCGGAGGTCTCTCCAGGAGGAAGTGAGTTCCAGGAGGGCGGTGTCAGAGGGCGCCAACGGGAGCCAAGGGCAGTTCAGAAGAGCAGTCCCCGAGTTTGGCTTTTTGTCACAAAACCACACAGTCAGTGAACGAGAAGACTTGGATGTGCCCGGTCGGTCCCCTTCTCCGCAGGGATGGTCCCTGGGCAGCTGGTGTTGGAAAAGGGAGGTCTTCGAGCGGACCCCTTGAGCACGAGGGCCCGTTTCTTCAGCTGGGGAGGAGTACGATGTTTTAGGGATACAGGATTTCCAAGTTAGGGCTTTCTAAATAATTTTCCCACTAAGGCTTCCCTAGGAAACTATTTCATACTTCTGAGAAGCCCGTCTCCTTTGCATCGGTTCTCCATTTCCCACCAGACCACACGTTCCCGCTTTGTAGGTTATAAACGGCGGCCACAGATCTGTCTGCCCTGGAGTCCGGCTTCCGGCTTTCGTGGTTCCAGTTGAAGTTCCAGGGGGTGGACGCAGTAGTCAACTGCTCATTCATTCAACAAATATGAGCGCCGCCGAGCACTGGCGGAGGGGGCGCGTCCCGGGGATGCGGAGCAGCTCTCGAAATCCTAGTGTCCTCCAGGCTCCGGCACGCGCAAGGGGAGCAGACCCTGCAACCCTCGCCCACCCGTGGCCCGTCTGCCCGGCTTGGGGTGCCCAGCTCCCCGAGCGCAGCCCTCCAGACAACCGCGCCGGGGAACTCGCCCCACAGATCCAGCCTCGAAGGACGAATCCTGGGGGGGGGGGAAGGTGGCGGGGGGGAAAAGCAAAACATCACAACGGCAAACCAGCCCCCGGCGAGCCTTGGGAAGCTGCTTAGGGAAGTGCGCCAGGAGGAGCCCGAGCCGGCCCCCGAGCCGGCCACGACCGGGGAAAGCTGGCCGGAGAGAATAGTCGGGGCGCGGAGGCGGGCCGAGGGCGCGGCCGGCGGGAGGGGCCGGGGCGGTGCCCGGAGGGAGAGGAACGCGGGGCGGCGCGGCCGTCCGGCTCAGCAGGTGACCGCGGGCCGGGCGGGAGCCCGAGCGAATCCCGGGTGGGCGGGCGCGGACGGCGCAGGACAGCGCAGCGCGGGGCCGGTCCGCCGAGCGGGCGAAGTTTGCCGAACATGGCGGAGGAACCCGGGGCGCGCAGGAGCGCGGCGGCGCGGCGGCTGGCGCCCCAGGAGTTGTAGCCGCCGCCGCCGCAGGGCGAGGTCGCCGCCATGGCCCGCTGGATCCCGACCAAGCGGCAGAAGTACGGGGTTGGTGAGTGCTGCCTAAGTGCGCGGGAGCGGCCCTCCCTGGCGCGAAGTTGGGCGGCGAACGCCGGGCACTGGGTGCGCGCGCCGCGCGGGACGGGATCTTGCCCCCGGGCGCAGCCAGGGCTCCACTCCCACGGCCGCAGTGTGGGGCGGGTGGGGATCAGAGCCCTCTCACGAAGCGCCGCGGGGGAAGTTACTCCGGGTTTGGGGAGGCCGAGTGGCTAAAAGTGCCTTTAGCGCTTGGGTTTCGGGACGGGCCAAGTAGCTCTCGAACCCAGAACTCCAGCGCTTTGCACAGTGGAAACGTCAAAGGCAAGGGCGCTCGCGCATTACTCTGTGGGACCCAGCTCTGGCGCTCGCCTCCCTCCTCCCCATAGTGAGGTTTCATTCAGGAGTTTGTAACCGGCTGAGGTCGGCAGAGTGCTGCTCGCTGCCCCAATGCTTCCTGCCCCCCTCTTCTTAGGTTCTCTCTGAAGCTCCAAAGTGAGGAGTTGGGAGTAGAAAGCCGCTCCCCCGCTTCTTCCTGGGGACTGGGATGCTCATAACAGCTGTAAAGTGAGTGGGCAAGTCAAGTTGTGTGGATGTGATGGGAGAGACAGGAAGCTTGTGACTTGGGAACGGGGGTGGCAGCCCCTGGGGCTCATCCCCTAACGGAGTGTTAGGAGAGGGTCTAAGACTGCCTTCTGAACCCCGAGTTTCGTCGCGGGATCAGTCCACGACATTTTATTAAGGGAACCGTGACAGATCCCCTGCCAGGCACCTGGCATTCATAGAGGCGGTGCTGGAGGGCCCCCTCGACCAGCTGAGGGATTGCTGCCGTGTTGGTTTGGATCCGACACAATCGATGGCTGCGCGGCGGGTTTTGACTCAGGTGAAAATCTTGATTTTACTTTTCATCAAGGAGTGAGCTTGCTCAGGTCTTGTGGGAAGACTGCCATTAGCAGGGCGATGACGGTGGCAATTAGATTTCCGAGCGATTTCCTAGTATACACAGATGTGTGCTTTGAATTTTATCACTTCCTCTCAGGTTCATTCATTTGGCCTCTTTGTAATCCAATCTAATCTTTTATTTTACTCCCTTCCCCCTCCCCATTTTTCCTCTCCTCCCTCCTTGCTAGGGAGAGGTCGCTGAACCTAGTCTATGCTTTCTGATGGCAAAGTCCCTTTCAGAGATAACTCAACATCTTTAGGTTCTTTTTTAACTCTGTAGCCGTGAGTCACTTAATAAAAACAAACAAAGACTCATATTTTCTATGTTATTCTTAGATTGCGATCCCTTATGTATATACATACAATAATAATAATATATATATATATATATAAAATTCATTGTCTCACCCTATTCCAAAACCTTTTTTCCCTTTAAATTTGTTTTAGGATCCTTGCACTATCCCATGGCTACAACTCAGAAATGGGTTTTTGTTTCTCCTGCCCCCAGACCACTTGGTCAAGATTTGATCATGAGGCTTCAGACAGGGACTCATAGTCAGGTGACAATCAGTAGCCAGCTGTTGTGGAAGTGAAATGCTGTATAATAGGTGGGATTCGTTTAAAGCACATTGAGCAGTGCCTCATTGTTAGTTACTGCTTACAAAAGGGTTATCAATTCTAACTTTGCTGGATAGCATAAAAGCTATTTCCAAAACTACTAAGGCTTTGGTATAGTTAATGGAAACGTAGCCCCAAAATGTGGTTTCTATTTGCACTAGTCATAGGAACAAGTATGGTATGTCCCCTCTCTCATGATATGTTCTGGAGTTAGGTATTCAAATTGCATTTCCAGGGCACAGGTAGCAAAACTGCTCCAGGATATAATTTTTTGCTGGCCACGGTAGATTCTGATTAATCTGTATTTCACAAAAGGACCCACTGTTAGGACAGATTATCCGGGAATAAATCTCTGTTGTATATTCCTACAGCACATTGTTGTTCATATCTCCTTTCTGCTTGGAGACCTTCCTCAGCCTACGGGTAAAGTCTAAACTGAGCCCAACTTGCAAGGTTCCCATAATCCAGTTCAGCATGTCTTCAGCACCCTTATCTCTCCCGGCTCCTTTTATTAACCCTGCATTGCACACACTGCCCTTCTCACTCTTGTGCAATCTGCCCAGAGTCCCTCCTTTGTGACTTTGCTCTCTTGTGCTTGTCCCCTGTGCCGAGTGCCCTCCTACCTTCTGCATCCCAGAATCCAGACCTTTGCGCAGGGCTCCAGTCCCTCCCCACCCCCAGGTGTGGTACTCGCAGACCTCAGACCTGCACGCCTCTTCTCTCACCATTCCTTCAGTAGGCCAGACCGAATTTCATTATGTGGCCTCTCATCCTGGGCTTCAGTGAACCAGGAGGTTATGGCTTTCTGTTCCTGTCTCTCAAGAGGTAGACCAGGTGTAGAGGGTGCATTCAGTGACTGCTCATCCTCAGTGTTGAGATGATGCCCTAAAGCACCAGCCTCACTTCTTGATGATTTAAGAAGTCCCCGCCTCCCTCTAGGTTTTAGCATCTCATTCCCTCCAATAAGAGTTGTATTTTGTTCTGTTAGATGGACAACTAAATGAGAGTCTTCAGCCTGTCTTTCCTTTGCAAGTAAAAACATGAGCTATGTTGCTGAGAAACAAGGCAGCATAGAATAGATGGACTCCTTTAAGTCTAATTGGAAAAATTGGCTCGTCGGACTTTTTGGGGCGATTGTTGTCGCTTCTGACTGTCTGCTACACAGATTTTGTTTCTGGGTGAAGGAAACCATGTGATGAGCCTTTGGAAGCCTTTTAATGACTCAGAACTACTCAGTTTGAGGGTGGCCCTTCCATCTCACTGTGAACTGTGGGCAGTGAAGCCAGCAGTCTCGGCCCTCTTATGTTATCTTGGGGCCACTGTTGGCTGTCTCCACATAGCCTAGATTTTTCTACAGGGACTGAAATGCAATCTGTGCTTCCTTAGTTCTTAAACACAGCATTGTTGGCTGGATTCTTAGCATCAGGTGGGCCTAAATGACCTGTATGTGTTATCTTATCAGGTGAGGGGCACCAGTAGGCCTGCTCCTTTAAACCCCTGGTTTGTTAGTACCCAGGTGTGAAGTGCTGAGTGCTGAGTGCTGAGTGCTTAGGAAAAAGTGCCCTTCCCCATAGCCCTAGAAAAGTCTTCTGTCTTCCTTCCTATTTCTTGTTTTCTTTTCCTTGATTCTTTCTCCCTTTCTTTGTTCCCTTTGTTCTGTTTGAGGCTATAAACACTTTTATGTACATTTTAAGCAAAAATCAGTGATGAATATTCAGATTAGTCTTCTCGTTATGGGCACATTTACTGTAAGCCTGCTGTCTCTATCAAGAGCAGACCCAGACTGTGTTGATGGACTCTTTGCAAAATAATTCATTATTGTTTGTTGGGATTTGTGATATATATATATTTTATAATGTAATAGGATGTTTGGGGGAACATTGGCTTTCACTGTTAGCTTCTCAGCCCTTTAGCTGTGCTAGGTCCCATGAGTCTGAGAGCACTGAAGTTTGTAGAGTAAGTTCCTCCAGTGCTGGTGTAAAAACTGAAAGCAGATGCTTTGCTAACTCACTCAGGTATGGGTGGGTGTCTGCCCATTTTCCTCCCCACTGGGTCAGCACATTCCAAATACTCCAGCTGGAGGGGTCACAGCTGGGAGGGCTCTCAGAACGCTAAGTGGGGGAACTTGGTGCCTGAAGAGATAAGTGAACTTTTACTTTTTTGGTTGCATGGCCCCTTTTGGCCATCTGGTTAGGCTGATGGACCCCTTTCTCAGAATAATGTTTTTAAGTGCACAGAGTTAAATATGAAGGATTAAAAATAAATCAAGTTGTATGGACATACAATTTTTGAGATATTTTCAAAATTTGTGATGTTGTAATATATGTGCTTCTTTATTACCATGTTAATGAACAAGTTCTAGTGGCAGAACTAACAGCTACCATACTTCTGAGTTAGTGATGCGCACAGAGGATTTTTTGTGGTGTCTGCAGTAACCATGTGTGATGGGAAAATACCTGTGATCTGTTGGTGGCGGTGTCACTGGTACTGCTGGTACAACTGTGATATCATTGCCTATGGTCGTCATTGAAGTGCATGCTGGGTGTCGGAAAATAGATGTGTACTTTCCCCTTTCAAGTCCATGGTCCCCTGAATCTGAACGCAGGTTAAGAAGCCGTGGCTGAAGGTCACACAGCTAATTAGTTACAGAACCAGGATAAGCAGCAACGGAAACACTCGTGGATCGTCTGTCCGCAGGAGGCACTGGGCTGGATGTTATACCATTGTAATGAACTGAAGAAATCCTTGTCCCAGTGTGCTCATGTTCTGACAACACCGAGGCTAAGAATGAGGGAGGAGATGAGAGTATTTATTCAGGATTTACTGTGTGGCAGGCAGTGTTCCGAACCCTTTATTTCATTATGTTCCAGGGCACGTGGGGCTCTCAGAGACACTCTCGGGGGTCCGTGAGATTAACACTCTTTGGGCAGTAATATAAGATGGCATGGGCCTGTTTTCACGCTGTCCCCTCCTGCACAATACAGAATGGTTTCCCAGAGGCCACGTGGAGAGTGATACAGCTACAGACGGGATGCAGAAGCGGACCTGAGAAGCCAATCAGCCTTTGTGACACCAGACATTGAGGAAATTTACAAATATGCAAAAACAATGCCCTCCTCTCTGTTTTCTTTAGAAAAGTAATTTTTAAAAAGTTATCTTTTAACTACAGTTGACATACAACATTATAGTGACTAGACATTTATATGCCTTATGAAGTGATCACCCAGATAAGTCTAGTACCCATCTGACACCAGACATAGTTATTGGAAAAGTGGTTTTGATTTTAAAAAAATACATAGTTATTGCTAACATGGATTGGATTTTTTATAGTTAACTTTAACAAGTAAGTACTTTTCAAATGTCTCAGCTTGAATTTTTAATATGGTAAATAATCATACATGTAACCCACATGAACAAAAGCTCCTTGGGGTTCTCAGTAAGGTTTTTAAAAAATTCTTGCCTGGGGACATTTTTTCATTGTTTTGAGGAGGGGTAGAGAGAGAGAGAGAGGGAGGGACGGAGAAACATTGATTAGGATGCAACCCTGGGCACGTGCCCTGATTGGGAATTGAACCTGTGACCTTTCGCTCTACAGGATGATACTCCAACCAACCGAGCCACACTGGCTTTAGGAGTGGGAAGGAGTTCTGAAACCAAAAAGTTTGTGTTGCTGTTTTACATGTTACTTCATTAAATCATTGAGATAATGCTGTAATTCTCACATATTGCCCCATTTTCTAGATTTAAAAAAAAGCTGAGGTTCATAGAAGATACATTTCTCATCCATGGTCATATAAAATCACTCCTAATTCAAACTCTTCACCACATGTTCCCCAAACTTCAGCTGTTTATCCGTCACCCTGACCTCTGCCATGTCGAGGTGCCCTTCTGTGGCAGCTTCATGCCCACTGTTATGCACATTTGTCTTCTGCATTATTTTCTACTTACTATTTTCTTTATGTTGCCTGCATTTTTTCTTTTTTACTTAAAACAATCATTGAAAAAGAACATCTTACGTTCCTTCCACTGAAGGAGGACCAGCATGACTTGCTGTGGGAGGAAGTGATGGTCAAGTGGAGGCAGCAGAGACACAGCAGGGATGCACTGGAGCTGGCTGGATGTGGTTGCCCGTCATGGTGTGGAGGCTGGTGCACAGCCGGAACTTCCTCTCTAGTGGACTGTAGAGTTTCCTTCTTTGTGGTAGGCAGGTCGTGTTCTGCAAAGGCACTACAAACTCGGACCTAGTGCTCTTAGGGGAAACGCAAGGTCAGGTTCCTTTGAGCCTCTGGTCACATTTTCATCAACTGATCAGTGCATCCCCTTAATTTGTGTGTGTTGCTGTTTAAGGTTTACAGACCTTATTTAATATGCATCATTGGTTGATTCTCTAACATTGAGCTCATGGACAACAGCACTATAGCTCTTGCTTGAACAAAGCTTATCTATCACACATATACTCTCTGTAAGGCACATCACAGCCTTTTTGTACCTAGGGACACTAGAAAGCACTTCAGTGCTGTGCTTGGGGGCCATTTTAAACAGGAAAATCATCACCTAAAAGCACAAAAGTAAGAAAAATGTGATACAAAATAGATGGTGAAAAGGACACTTTAATACAGAGTGAGAACTGAAACAAGAAGAAGACAGAGCCCTGACCAGTGCGGCTCGGTTGGTTGCAGCATCATCCAATGGACTGAAAGATCGTGGGTTCGACTGCTGGTCAGGGCACATACCCAGGTTGCAGGTTCAGTCCCTGGTCGGGTCACTGCGGAAGGCAACTGATCGGTGTTTCTCTCTCACATCTCTCTCTCATTCTCATTCTTACTCTCTCTCAAATCAATAAAATGTCCTTGGGTGAAGATTAAAAAGAGGAAGAAGAAGAGTGTCACCTCGTTCAACCTCAAGTGAGAACTTGCACGTCATCTTTGCCTGTCTGTGCATCTGCGAATGAGCTCGAGAGACCAGGAGTGTTGATTTGGGGGTTGCAAGTGCACTGTAGCCAGTGGGACCACTCACACACATACACAGAATCTGTGAGGGTCAACTGTCTTGGATAGACAGAGAATGGAAAACAGTCATTTTCTTGTATTGTTCAGGTCTCTGAATAATCCCTCCTTAGATCCTTTTGAGAACCTTCACCAGTAGTACCCCTGTCTTTGTCCTGCCTGCCCACACCTCTCCATGTCGGTGCTGTTTCCTCTGTTCTCTTCATATGATCTCTGACGGCCCTATGTATTTCTTTGTTCCTGTCTGCTGTCTGTCTCCCGCCCTAGGCTGTGTAGGCGTGAGGACAGGAACGTCTTCTTTCTCATCAGCGTGCCCAGCCCTGGGAACTGCAGGGCTCACCTCCAGCGCTCACGAATCAGTGATAGAGGGATAAACGAGTGGGGAGCCTATCATCTACCTAACTCTGCTGCAGGGAATTTCCAAGCAGCAGGGCAAAGAAACATTTAAATAATAGATAGAATAGATTTAATAAGTTGTTTATGGGAAGGATCCTGTGAACATTGAAATCCTAAATGTCGCATTATAACACAGGAGGGGAACAAGGGGGCTTGGCATTTTCTCTTTTTTTTCATCTGTAGAGGCTTCATGGAGGAAGGGACATTGTAGCCTTGGCTCAGTGTGAAGAGCAAAGCTTGACCACAGTGGCGCGTGGGGTTTAGGAGGTTCCGAGTCACTGCATTAGTGCTGTGTTCTGCACGGGAGCTGGGAAGGAGAGGGGACGCCGCCTCACGGAAGCAGCAAGGCACTCAGTTCATATGTTACTCCCCATGACCGACAAGGGGTTGTGCTGCCTTAAAATAAACACGTATGTACTCTGCACAGGGTAATGACAGAAAAAAGGGAAGCAGTCACAAGGAACGTGGAGAAGAACAAGTAATTTAGAGGACTGGCGAGGGAATTGGAAACAAAGGTAGTAGTTACTCAAATTTTAGTTTGTCCAGACTTTCGGAAGGCTTTCTGTGGTGGTCAGTCTGCCATCATGTTAGCTGAAAATTAAATTAATTTGTGGTTTGTCCTCATCTAACTTTTAAGAGACAAACCATGTCTAGGAGTAAGGAATCCAATCTCACTGCAATGAATTTTTACGTAAAGTAAAATTTGTCTAACATCTAGTTCATTTCCAGCAATGTTGTTCAATATAACTGCATTATAATTATAACTATACATAAACAATATTTTAGTACTGCCATAAGAATTTAAAAAGGAATGTTGGTCAAATTCTATTACAGCTCATTTCAGTTCTTTGGAATGAGTTGTAATAGAGTTGGACCCATATCTGTGGCCTAGGAACTTGACTAAGGTCACATGGCTTGTTCTTCACTAAAAGATTCAGTGGAGGGAAAGGCAGTTTTCTCCCTGATCTGATAGGTAAAATCACCCACAATATGCCTGCTCTCTGTGGGCATTAAAGGAGGTATTAAATCTTTGGGGGGGTGGGGTTCCTTTGACATTGGTTCGTAAGTAGCCTCCAGCATGCCTCAGTGTTTCATTTTTAAGCTTAAAAAAGTGCTTTTGAGGTAGGGCTAACAAAAGACTTTGAGGCCGAGATTTGGGCGAGCAAAGAATAGCAGAGGATGGTTCGTTTTGTTTCTCCGAGTGATGCTCAGGCTGCGTCCTCTTGGGGCCGGGGTGGTGGTCAGGCTCCCGCCAGGGATGGTCTGAATCGCTGGCAGCCAGTTCCAGAGTAAGAGACAAAAGTGATCTTTGTCCTTGACACAAAGCTCTGTGTCACCACCAGTCTGCTGCTGTTCAAATGACTGGATGTTCCCGGACCCACCTTTCCCGTTTGTGTCACTTTCTCTTACATTTTCACACCTCATTAAACTGTGGTTAACCCTCAGCTTCCCTCTCTGACTCCCGGGACTTCATTCTTTGTCTTTTCAAACAACTCCCAGCAAGGACATTGCAGCAGAGGTGAATCCTTTGAAAATAGCTCTTTGCTGACTCATCCAAGGTGAGTAAGAGTGCTTCCTGCTGACTGGTTTGTTACCTGCATACCTGCAGCAGGATGCGCGGTACTTGTGCTTTCTGTCAGCCTGGAACTAGATAGAACTTTCACTCCCCAGCCTTTCCTCCCAGGGACCACTTATAAGAATGTCCTGAGGCTCAGTTATAGAAATCTAACAGCTTTGCCCTTTAGTGTACAGAATCATGAAATATTAACAGCGGATTCTGTAAGTATCACCTCTTGGCTCACATCCTCATTCTATTGCAGAAATATGCCCTGGAGATATAAACGGAGTTACCAAAATCACACAGCCAGGAGCCACCTGGTGTTTCAACTTGCTGCCTCCTAGCTGCTTCATTTCCCTTTATAACTCTGGAGAGAGCTCACTCCTTTATCTTGATTCCTGGGAGTCTGGGGAGTGAGTCCTTCCACATAGCCCGGCGGCGGGGGGGGGGGGGGGGGGGGCTGCCTCTGCCTTCCCTGGGTTTTCTCCATGGGGAGGTTTTGTTATAAATAAGGTCGGCTATTAAATCATCTTCCCTCCCTCTTGAATTCAGACTTAATTGACATATATTAGTTTCAGGTGTACAACATAAGGATTTTCATACATGTGGTCAAATGATCACAACAATAAGTCTTGACATCAGTTACAGTTATAATTTTTTCCTTTTAATGAGAACTTTAATGAGATTTACTGTCTGAGCAATTTCAAAGATACACTACATTGTGATTAACTGTGGACACCATGCTGTACAATACATTGCATCCCCAGGACTGACTTACTTTCACTGGAAGTGAAACTGGAAGTTTGTGCCTTT
>VMDR010012005.1:0-27385 GCA_007922815.1 Macrotus californicus
AAATGCAAATAACACATAAACATTTAAAAATGTGGTGTCTTAATTCAAGTAACCCAGAAAACACTCTGAGTTTGAGATTAATGTGCAGGAGAATTATTGGGAAATGCTCTCATAGGATGAAATATAATAATGAGACTCGATATTTGATATATATATAGAGAGAGATTTATATTATATTTGTCATATAATTAATGCATAATATACATGTGTTTTATATTGGAACATTGATGCCTTATAGACCCTTGGTCCTGTCCCAAACATCTATGAGATATTTGGAGCATGGTTTATTAAATAATAAAAATATTTAACTTTGTTGAAATCTTACTTATGTTATTTTTTAATTCATGATGAATTTTGGATTTCACATTTATTCTTGTTAGTCCTCATCATGAGATTCAGCAGGGTTACCCTTAAGTCAATGAGCAAATACTCCCAAGTACATATCAACCTCATTATTGGCTTTTTATTTATTATATCTATTAACAATATTGCCTCTATGAATTTGATTTTGTTGGTATCGCTGTAAAGTTGGTGTTGTGTTTGAGAGTGACCACTAAGAATCCGTGTGATAACTTGTTCATTGCTTTGCTATTCATGTTTAACACGTCAATAAATCTCCAAATTGAAGGATGATGCATTACTATCAGCTTGAAACTTCCTGTGCTAGCCTTCCAGGGCATTGTTCATCCTGTGTTTGCCTTTCAGTACTGATCTATAAACACTCCAAGATTCTGGTAGAATTCTTGGAGCTCCTGGTCGTCTTCTGCCTCTTCCATGCCTTCCACAGACATGATCGAACATAATCCACTAGATCATCTACATTTTCTTCTGCATTCTCTACAGAGGACTCAAAATTTCATTTACATCTTCCAAAGGTACAACTGGAAGTCCAAACAATGTGGATGCACCTTATGGGTGTTACTTTTTGTTGCCATATACTTGCATGCTAGACCCAACAAAGATTTTTTCGCTGCAGTGATTGTGAAAAGTGAAACAAGCTTCCTTTATTTGTGGGTATGGTAGGAGTCGTCGAATTGCATTCATATTTGCAATCTGGAGATCCATCACACACAATTTAGGGTTAATGTCGAGATGTCTTTCCCATGCAAATGCAAGTACTTTCTGATGTATACATCTGTGTCTTCTTGTCTTTCATCGTTAGTGTGTAAACCCATGGCATAGTCTAACCCAATACTACACCATGCACAGTGAAGTAGACTGTCCTGGTGCAATCTTGGAATAACGTGGTACTGGCTCTTAAATATCTAATACTGTCATAGATTGTGTGAATAAGAATTCTTTTGTCATGTTGAGCACTAGAATAGTGTGTAAGAAATGGTTCTCTGTGTCTGTTCACTTTATATTCCCCTGGAATTTCAATTCTGTGTAATGAAGTTGGGTTTGGAGGTGAATGTCTGTTTTGAACTCTATTTACTTGCCTTTTCAATGGGTTTCTTTTTGGTAGTGTTAATGGGACTTCATCATGAATATCATGGTGAGTTCTTCCAAGTACCTACAGTGTCATTGCATTTGGCTTTTCTTCTGCGTGTCATTTTAACCTATTCAGGGTTTTTCTTACCTCCTCTTCAACATTGTGCAGATGTTGTCCTGTCCCACCTTGAATGATTGTAATGTTATCCAAATCCTGATTAGCTGTACATGGAGCATTGCAGATTCTTCTCTCTTCACATACCAGTATCTTTGACTCCTATCTCTATTAATGAAATGGGAATGGTAGAAAGATTATTATAATGTAGCATTGGCTTTTCTTTATGTGAGTATACTATTTCTGCCATATTCCACCTAGAATGTTCAGATACAGATGTCCTATTGCCAAGTGACAGGAGAAGGGTTGTTTTTCCCTTTTGTGGCCCTCTGACCGTCAGTGAAATTGTCTTACCAAAGAAATCAAACCTGAATTGGATTAAGCCTCTAACATATGGAGTATACAGTATATAATATATACTGATATACAAAAATACAGAGGACATAAGAACATGTTAATGGACACTATAGGGATGCAATCAGCAAAATTCAGACTGTGGGAACTTCCATACAACAAATAACCATGCAAGGAATAAGTAGAAAGGAAATAATAATGTAGGAATCATGTTGGAATTCTGATTCAAACAAATAAACTTTAAAACACCATGAGACAATCAGAAACATTAAAAACGACAGAATCTTTGAAGATATTTTAAAAAGAAATGGTGGTGTTGTGATTACTTTAAAAAAAAAAATACAACCTATTTCCCTATCAGGAAGTAGGATTTGAGCTGAAGAACAAAAGGATTTATGGAAAGTGCAAAAGGAAGATATGCTAAGGATGCCTTTATTTTTTAAGTTTGCAGGAGGATATCTATAGAATAACAGCAGATGTCCTAGGAAAGGATGCAAAGCCTTATTCTCTCAAGATTCTAGGGCTATTCATAAACTGTTCAACTATTTTATGTCATCAGCAGAGTTCCTCTGGTGAATTACAGCCTTCTATCCACTTTGGGACCATCTATTACAAGATGCAACTAGCAGCCAAGATGCAGTTGGCTCATTTCACTAAGTGTTTTCATAAACAGATTTATAATGAGAAGGAAATGCATTTTTATCCATACTAAGTAGGGCTGCAGAGAACTCCCCCAAATTATTAGGGAGCTGCCACTAATACATGGGCAGCTTGCAGAGCCTTCTTCCTAGCAGATAGTAAAACAGCCCCAACCCTGCTAGCTTTTTAAAATCTACTAAACAATGTGAAGCCACAGTTTCATTTTTTTCTTTCTGGCTGGAGATGGTGGAAATGTTCATCACCCAGTGTGAAGTAATATGTGAAACAGGTGTTTTATTCCCTAGCAGGTAAAATGGGTTTGATTCCTGTGAGATGTAGACATTTCAAGGCTACCAGCAAGAGGTCCAGATGGTGTGTATTTTCATATCTAATATTATATAAAAGATTTCAAATGTATCCTGACTCTTAACAAAACCATAAATTTACAGCTTATTGCCATGCTGAACAGCTCTGGTAGCTACTAATTAGTATTACTGTTTTTGCTTTGCTCTTCCTGGGATCACTAGCATATCTGAGCCTTTCATTTTTAGCTTCCGGTAAAAAGACAAAGAATTCCAGGGTAGAAGCCCATCTCACTTCAGGGCCAGCTGTGTGTAGAACATTAGCACCTTAGGGGATACCCAAATGTTTATGGAGCCACAAGGGGAAACGAGGGTCAACCTTTTAAGGAAAAGCACTCGCATCTTTGAGGACAGAGTTCTTTGCCTAGTTGTTCCCTGTTGGGTCATGTAACTATTCCAAAACTATTACTGAACATATTTTAAGAATGACACCAAGAGCAAGCATTATTGCAAGTTTATTGTCAGCCAGGCATTGTTCGGATTATGCTACATACACTCACTCAGTATCCCTGATCACCCTTGGAGATGGCAGGAGCACCTCCATGTTACACAGGAGGCACCTGAGGCTCGGAGAACTTCAGCCCCTTGCTTAAGAGCCAACTCAGGGCTAACAAGGAGCGGAGCCCTTGCTCTGAGTAAGAACAGTCTCCTTCCTCTTTTCTCAGTGGCACGGTGGTCCAGAAGTCACAGTGTCCATGAGGCATACAGAGCCCCTTGGGAAGAGTTCTGTGGGATCTGTAGGTAACATCATCATGCAGAGGGGAAGACAAGTCAACAAAATAGTGGGTCAGGGTTGTTTCCATTCTAGAACACAATGATCTGGGTCTAGATGAAGGGTGATGAGGTTGCCCATGGTTCTTCACAGCCACGGGCAGCATTTAACCTCCTGATCTGGCTCTCCGGCCTCCCACTCCAATGTGCTCATCAGTGTACCAATCACAGCTCTGTGAAAGGGACATTTTGCTTCTTCTTAAGAACATTTAATATGCTCTACAGACTGGAGAGAAAGAAAAAATATAGGAGCTGATACTTCAGGGGGAAATTCCATGGTATCAATTTTCATTTTATGAACTAGCTGTTGTTTTCTATTGAGAAGAGTCAATAGGACTGACTTCTTCGACCCTGGTACCCCAAAGTTCCAGCTTCGTTGACACTAAGCCATGCAATTTTCCCAATTCTGCTTCTTTTCTGAGAGCTTGGGGAGGAGAAAGCACTATAGGAGAAGTCCAGGCTGCTGCCTCTGCCCCTCAGCTCGGCCATAAAATTACTCTTGTGATTGTTAGTCAGTCTTCAGTGGGACTTAGGGTTCTGGTCTCCAGAAGTCTTTATGTGTAATCTGTCTAGGGGTTCATATAACTTTGAAAATCAGTAACTTATGCATATTCCCATAGGTTAGAAGAGTGGGTTCTTCAGAATAATAATAAAATCATTATTTGGGAGGGGCATGATTGATCGAATGCAAACAAATTAAAACAGGGATTTTCAAATCCTTCTTGTAAAAATAAAAACATGGATATAATTCGCCATAGTTTTACCTGTAAGGCTGACCCTTAAAATGGAAAGTTAACATAAGACAACCCTTAAGAAATCTGACTGCATGTCTTGATGGGTTTTTTAAAATGAAATACATTGCTTTGTCTTCATGCTACTTAAGTCATTGAAGTAAGAGAGGCATCAGTGTCTTGAATTCTAGAATTGCCAAAGGGACACTGTGTGAAAATTCAAAGCCCTTAATTTTTAATTCTCACAGTGTTCTTATAGACAAATATAACTTGCTTTTACTCATCTTTTTGCTCTGGTGATTTTTTTTCAAAAGTGAGAAAGATCTTGACCAACAAGGGTCTAAATGGATTTTCTGCTCTCACGCTCCACCCAGTTCTGAAGGAATCCCCATCTTCCTTTCTGCTCCGATGGGCACAATTCGCCTGTGAGAGGGAGGGGTGAGCGTGAGTTGTCCTTCAGGAGGAACAAGCCATCTCCCCAAACCCAGTTGCAATGAATGGCTCCAGATTCTGCTTCCATTTCTCAGTGATTATGAGTCTTCTGCCATATCTTCTCCCCCTTCACTCCTGCAATATCTGTGCTTCATGTACTTATTCTCTTAATGCCTGAGCAATTTGAAACTCTCATATATAGGCAATTCCCAGTGCTCATTCCTAAAGCGTTGTGATTCCCTTTCAGCTTTTCAGAGGCATGTGTGCTGGGGAAGGAACGGAGTCCTCCCTGTCAATCCAATTTGTGATAAGGATTTCCCCAGGTGCACCCATTCCATGGTCCCCGTGTTGCTTTGTGCCTGGTTGGCATCCTTTTGGAGAGCGTTTGTATTGCTTTTTCTCTCAGAAAAGATACTCTAGTCACAAACCAGTCATCTGCCTGTTAAGCTGTATTTAGAACAAATCACTCTGAAGCAAAACAATGACGATGACAACAAAAGAGCTATACTTATTTTTTCCAGAATTTTAACAAAATGTTTGATGTTGTGGAGACTTCCAAACAATTAATGTGAAATTGGGGACTGTTGTTCACATGATTTATTTACCACAGAGAGAGAACTCAGCTGGAGGGCTGCTGTCAGTGACGCTCCCAGGGAAATTTCGGCAGAGTTGGAAAATCAGTGAACTCTCCTAAGAGGCAGTGCGTTTTCAAAGGATAAAAGTGAACGGGAATCACAATGCTTAAAAACCACAAAGTACAGGAAAGTCTACCCCACACCACCAAAGGGTGCAATTGCTTTGAACCCTTGATTTCATCTTGGCAGTTTGGTTGATCATTTAAAACAGGGGTCTTTTACAGGTTGAGGTGCAGCCTTTTGTGTCATAAATCAGGGACACACACACGAAACAAGGAAAAGAGAGAATGTTTAACAGCAAGCACATTTTATAAAAGGAAGACCCCAGACCCGGAATGTGCCCAACTCTCATAAACATTATAAATCCAAAACAGAATACTCAAAAAGAACCCAACCCATTTCTCGGGAGTGGTTTTTCAGACTCAGTACAGGCCACGTGCAGTCGACCAGGTTTCTGTTCCACGGGGTTGTGCAAAAAGAGACCTGGAATAAAAAAGAGCAATGGTACACACACAAAATAGTAAAAATGATATAGAGAAGGTGTGAAGTTAGATGCTTGATTTATGTGTGGAAAACTAGCGCCAAGAATATTGTTAGGGGTCTGGCTCCTAGAGGCAAGATTTGTTAGCAAAAACTGTCTCTAAATATTTATGCTCAGCTAAATAATTGCTAAATAATTCCAGTTCTCAGCTGGAAATTCAGGATCAGGACTAGCCTAAATGAGTAGATCTGTGAGATGGTATATTGGTAAATATACCATCTCCTTTATCCAGCTGTACTGTTGCTCATGATACTTTTAACTTTCAGCATATAATTAATATCCTTTTATAAAAGGCTTTTCACGGGCCCACATAGGAAGGCTTCCTTTGGAAATATTTCCCTAAAATAAACAAAGCACTTAAAGCAGTCCCTTCAATGGCATTTGTTTTCAGATTATTAGAGACACCCAGAGTTTGGCTCTCACACTGGGTGTGAACACAGATTCTTTCCTTTGCTGATCCTTGCACGTGGAGGGGTGCCTTGAATGTGGGGGTGGTGGCGGCGTATTTCTTCACCATTTCAGACGTTACCTTTCTGAGAATTAGCATATGTCTCTAACATTCTGTTTATGGCCCCGACTGGTGCTTCGTGGAGCTGAGATTAAAAGCAGGACTCCAGTCTGCAGAGACTCTAGAAGAAAATGTCTTGTATGAACCAAGGGACACGGAAGACGCATCATCGTTCAATTAAGCTGCCAAAGAAACACCAAACGACACATTTTTCTTATATTAGAAAAAGGGATTATTGCTGGGTTTTGACCCCAAATTGAAACACTCATTTAAAAGCAGTTATTCAAAGTGGAAACCTATTCTTACACCTCTCTTTTTTTCCTCTGGTACACCCTAAACAGGTTTGAAAAATAACATAAAGGGTGTCTAGAGTTCAAAGTGTACTCTGCCATAAGGAAGTTCTGTGATTAGTTACTTCCCCACTTCCCCTCTTTGAGCTTGAGTTCCTCATCTTGAATAAGAAGTTGGATGTGGTATCTTGTGAGCCTTTCCAGTTGGTTCTACCCTTCAATAATTTAAAAATCATGCTGCAGAAACAAAGTGTAACAAGGAGGAAAAAAAGTGATGGAAGAAACCTATTCAGTGGGAGATGGAGGAGTTGATGTAAATGTTTTATTTTCATGGTGGGTAGAAGAAACTTTGACCTTGGCCTTTGATTTAACTATCCCTCCTCAAGAAGCCACATCGTGAAGTTTTGGTGAAGAGCAGTGGCTCCAGAGCCCCCCCCTCTTGACTTCATAGCCCATCCTACCCGCTCACTGTCTGGGCAAGTTACTCAACCGCTCTCTGCCTCAGTTTCCTTATCTGTATAAATGGAGATGATAAGTAGTGAGATCTACCTCAACAAGTCATTTGAGGATTAAGCAAAGTCATATAATATATATGGAGCCCAGTGCCTGGACAGAGTAAGACCTCAACTTGTTATCTGTGGTTATTGATACATTATTGTTCTGAGCTATAGGAAAACAATGGGTTGCTGCGACTCAAAGACATTTTAAGGAAAGAATAAAGAGAAATTCCTAAGCTATAGCAAATAAATATATATGGTTTTCCGTGCTGTTTTAGGTTTTGTAGGAGACTAACAAATGGAGGGGTTTTTCTTTCCCTACCCGACAAGAGATACAGAGATGAAGCTTGGCAATTTAAAACAGATCTATTTTGTCCACTAATGGAGAAATAACATCATATCCATTTCGAAAGCTCTGGATCTGTTTAAATCAATTAAAGTAAAGTTAATGTATTTTAATATCTGAGCTCTTTCCTTGTCAAGATAACTCCTCAGTGTTTTCTTTTCAGAGCCCAAGGTGATGAAAAAGAGGCTCATTTACTCTATTACGTCTTATAACTGTGGCTTCAAGAATTTTGTTTGTTTCATTTTAGTTGTGAAGCCACAAGAAGACTTTATGGGGCTCAAGTGCTGTCGGTTTCCATACCGCAATACACAGGGGCATTTTCTCCCCTTCAGGCTGCTATTGTTTCCAGTCTGGAGATAAATGTGCACTTGATAAAACTACCTTAATGATGCTAACATTAACGCTTCGGTAGAATACTTTATCTGCTAGTAATAGCTTTGGAGAGTTGGTTGAGATTTTTGTCATCTCATACATTTTAATAGAATATTAGGTTTGTAATTAACAAGGAAAATGCAGAAGGTCTGCCCCTCACTTTCTCCACATCCGTGCAATGACCTCCAGTGGAATGTTTACTATTTTGTACCCGCTGTCGGTCCGTCAATGTTTTGGTGAATGGAGAAGGTTGAAACACGGAATTGTAGTAGAACTGTAGTACAAACAAATGAGAAACATTAAAAGTATGCTAAATATTATAGCCAGTTGATTATGTAAATTTAAACAGTGTAGGGGAAAGAAATTGCTTATTAAATTAGTCTGGTTTTAGTTCACTCTGGCATTGTTTATTGTGCGCCATAGCCAGATATTTCATAAATAGACTCCTTTGGAACCTGGAGGTTTGGGAATGCCAGCTGATTAATGGAGTGGTGTGTGCATTTGGAGGCCGTGATGGAGAGAACTTGTCTTATATTTCCATTGTACAACCCAGGCCTTCTGTGGGGTGCAGACAATGGAGAGAGTGGGAGAGAAGGAAAGAGAGAGAGAGAACGACAAGAGGCTGTGATGGACAGTTGATTCCAATACCAGCACCTGTTACATCAATCTGGGAATCAGTTGATTTTGAGCATCATCCTGTTAATGGTTCTCATAGAAACAACAGCTTAAGCTTTTCTGCTAAGAATTAAATGACTACATTCCACACAGGAGATTTTATTAGCAAACTGTAGGAAAATCCACAAGTTTGTGACCCAAGGTTTAGGAATACCTAGAGAAATCTCAGTGTGATGGAGTGACCTTGGGGAACATGATAGAGTGGGGGATCAGAAGCTCCATGGTCATCTGAGAGGGTGAGACCTGACCTGTGAGTTGTATCCTGTTTGAGAATTGTAATATATAAAGAATAAGCAAAAAACAATAAATTGGCATTTCTGTTTCTTGGAAGGCAGGAGGAGTGACTCCCCTTAAGCTATTGGAAATATCTATCTTTTAGACAGTTGAAGACTGCTCAGTCTATGAAGTTTGATGCTCTTAAACCTGGACATTCCAGTTGTAAATTTCCCAGATTTCTCAGTAACTCTGATTTGCATTTAGCATTCACTCCTTGCTTCTTCTGTACTTAGGGGCCGTACCACCCAAAAACCTCCCCCTTTAGTTCCCATGCCCTTCTTGCCTTCTGTCTATAAGAACAGAAATTTACCTGCTCTTCCTGAGTTCTAGCTTCGTGTAGCCTTGTGGCACTGCTCCCGTTTTCCTGGGTGCTCTCCCTGGCATCTTCTCTCCCTTGGGGTAATTACCTCTCATCACCTTTCCTCATAGCTCCATTTCCTTCATATGCTCTTCTCTTTTTCCAGCTCTGCTCTGATATTACTTGTATCTATTTTTCTTACTTAACCACTGAAACTCTTGAAAAGTCCTTCACAGTATGTGCCTTTGTTTTCTCACAACTTGCTTCTATCCAAATCCCATATGTTCTGATTTTGGGGCCTGCCATTTCACAGAAACCATAGTGTTGAAGGTCAACAGTGACATTTCCGTGAGCAAATCCAGGGCCTCCTTCAGCCCGACTCTCCTTATCTTGCTGTATCATGTGAGTCTGTGTCCCACTTCCCAGTCTGGAAATTCTCTCTGTCCTTGACATTCACGATACTGTGCCCCTCTTCTTCCTCAGTCTGATCGTAACCTCTGATTGCTGTTTTAATATTCTCTTTGCCTGTCTTTTCAAAGGTGCTTCATATGTATATATGCTTTGTATATATTATCCAGAACTTTAAAGGGCTAAGTATGTGATAATTGCCATTTTACAGATGAAGAGACAGAGGCTGAAAGAATGTAAATAATGTACTTAAGTCACATGCCTCATCACAGATGGAGTCAGGATTTGATGCCAGAGCCCTGTCCTTTGGCTGATAACTTCAGAGGACTCTAAAATGCTTTCTTCTCAGAGCCTAAGGTGACAAGACAGAGAGAGAGAGTGAGAGAGAGAGAGAGAGAGAGGTGATTCATTTGCTCTATTGCATCTTATAACTGTGGCTTCAAGAGTTTTTTTTAATTTGTCAAGTTGAGAAGCCATAAACAGCATCACTGGAATCCTTTCATCTTCCAAGCCAGCAGTGTAATCTACAAATCTGTCTGCATCTGGACCCGCATTTTCTGCTTTTCCCTCTGGTGCAAGAGGAGAACAACCTCGACTCGTGCTCTGCATCCCTCTTATGCTGCTTTCTTAAGGTCTCCTCTTCTTTCTCCAGGTTCCATCACTTTTCCCCTTGCTATTGCATCAGCTCTGTAGGCATGAAAGTCTGCTCCACTCTTTCCTGTATTAAAAGAGGTCCTTCTTTGTGACCCTGTCCCATTGTGGCTTCTGCCCCATTTCTAAAATGATTCTGCACTCAACTGTCTCCTTTCCTTAACATCTAATTTATGTTTCAACCTATTCTGTTCTGGCATAAGGTCCCCACTACTCAACTGAAACTACTGTCCCCAGACCTGCTGTAGATAGTTTCAGAGACACCTTCCTGCCCTGATGCTCAGCACTTTTCCTGCTCCTGACTTTGCTTCCAAGCTGCTACACTCAACCCCAGCCACTCCTTGTCAGTCCCCTCTGCTGGCTCTTCTCCCTCTACCCCACTATTAAAGGCTGGGATGTCTCAGGGCTTGGTCTTTTATTTCCTCTCTACCACAATTCATCACTGATGATTTCTGCCAAGCTTGTGGATTTAAATACCACCTATTTGATGATCATTTCAAATTCCTATATCTGACCTTTGCTTTTTGTTTGTTTGTTTCTTTTTTTTGCTGGCTCCAGATTTATCTGTTGTTTAACATTCTGATCCATATGTTAACTGGCACTTTAAGCTTAACACAGCCAAATAAATCCTGTTAATTTACTTCAAGCTTGTCCTTCGCTAAACTTCCTAGTCTCAGTGGGTGCTACTATCAGGCCCCCTCAGCTCCTCAGCGTAGAAATCAGGAGTCGTCTTGGTTTTTTCCTTTCCCTCACTCCTAACATCTAATCCATGAGCACTGCAGTTATTTCTCCTATTATATTTCACTTCCATTGTAATGACCAATTCCAGTGACACATTTCTGGCTCCATTTACCTCATTTACCTTAACACCTTACCTTTGAATAGGTATCTCACCTTCTATTCTTGCCCCCATCCAATATGTTCCTTACACAGAATTATTTTAAAATATGAATCAGGACATATTATTACTTTGGGGTTCTTTTAGTGATGTCCCATTGTGGCCTCCTCCCCTGGTCCACCTCGTGCCCCTCACTCCTGCCCTGTCACAGTCGGCCAGCCACGTCCACCCCTTTTGTTCCCTTACCCACATCTAGTGCTTTCGAGCCTCAGAACCTGTGCACATGCCGGTCCCTCTGCTTTGACAGCTTTTCACAAAGTTGAATCCCTTAACTTTTATTTGAAATGCACACTCTTCAGAGATGTCTGTCCCAAACATCTTATAAAAAGTGACCACCCCAGTCTCCAAATGATCACTGTGACATCCTCCTATTTATTTCTTTGCAGGTTTTTATCACAGTCCAAAACTGTATTTTTAATCTAATTATTTATTGTTTATGTTGTGTCTCCATGCTCTAGAATAGCGCTATCTGAGAGAATTTTCTACAATGTTGAAAATGTTCTGTGCTGTCCCACATAGTAACTACTAGCCATGTGTGGTCATTGGTCACTTCAGATTTGACCAGTGGGGCTGAGGAACTGAATTTTTAATCTTAATTAATTTAAATTTAGATGAAAATAGCTACATGTGGCTAGTGGCTACCATAATGAACAGAATGGCTCCCAAATGTATATTCCATGAAGGCGGGGATCTTTGTTTAATGTGTGCATTGCTGTTGTCCCAAATGCTTACAAAAGTACTTGAAACACAGACAATGCTCAGTAATATTGGGTTAATGGTAAATAAATGAATGAGTGATTTCTGGTTGGGATGAGAATCTGGGAGAACAAAGAATCGTTCCTAACTGTGACGTGTTTTGTGAGCGATACAACCCTCCTTCTAGAACTGTGTTTGATTAGATATGGCTTTCGGAAGATCTTTAATTAGGATTCCGAGTGAGGAACCCAATATTGTAAATTAAATTTTTGACCATGTTGAAAACACACTTGATTCTTTTGTTGTGTTTTGTTAACCCGTGATATAATTATGCTATCTGTGGAGTTATCATATGTAATTAATGAATTAATCCATTTACTTAATTCACAGGCAGAAAGATATTCTGTTTTCTATGTTGTCTACTAATTATGCAGTAAATCAAGGCTTTGAAGAGTTTCAACAACCATTCATTTTTTATGAATTAATCTTTCTTTGGCTTTCTTCTCTAGGGGGTGAACAAATAATGCAAACATAGACCCAAGGATACATGAAGTCTGAATGCTAGAGCATGTAAAAAAATGTAACCGAATATGAAAAATATATGGAATTAATTTTCAAGTGGTATACTAATGTCACTGGGCAGGGTCAGTCTGCGCCAAGGACAGGCAAGACCCTGTGGTGCGAGATCAAATAAGTATTAAGGCCTGGTTTTCTTGGAAAAAATAAGCTAAATGAAATAAGTAATCAGTAAAAAAGATAAGAATATGCAAATAATAAGTATAAATAAAAAACCGAATGCTTGGCTTAAACATAATTTGACCATTTTGACATCAATGTGAGTATAAGAATAACCACCGCTATCACTACTACTGTTTGCGTTGCTGCTCCAGCTGTGCTGCCAGTTTAGGAGAGCCCACTGTGTCCCATGAGCTATCCTGAACTCTTCACATACATGGTTCTACTTAGTAATCAGATCGATTCTCTATGTCGAATATTTATTTCTCCATTTGATAGATGATAAAACAAGCTCCGTTTAGACCCATAGTTTGTGAATGGTGGAGCTGCAATCCAGCCCCAAATAAACCTGACTCCAAAGCTTGAGTTCCTAAAAAAGAGTAAAAAGTTAAAAATCTGATATTTTCTGTGGCATTCACATACAGACATGTGAGAGTTTCTAGGTATATGGAATATAATCCAATTTTGAATATGACATTTTTTATGAAGTTGTTTCTCTTTTTGCGGTCCAATTGTCAGTTACTACTCATAGTCTAGAGCAAAGGGAAAGCAGGTCATGTAAATTAGTAAGTAAATTAGGTGTGAGACAACATGGAGTGGTGGGACCTGTGGCAAAATACAAAACATATGCCTATCCAAAGGCACTAAAATTCATTTCAAAGTGCTGTTCTGGGTTGAATTGAATCTCCTTCAAAAAAGATATGTTGAAGTCATAACTTCTAACATCTTACAATGGGACTTCATTGGGAAATAAGGCCACTGCAGATATAATAAGTTAAGATGAAGTCATGAGGTGAAATAAGGGAAGTATGGTGGGTTCCTAATCTAATATGGGCAGTATACATATAGGAGAAAAAAGAGACACAGATAGGGATACAGGGAGAATGCCATGTGAAGGCAGAGGATTACAGTAATGCATGTACAAGCCAAGAAATACAAAATATCACTGGCAAACCACTAAGAGCTAGGAAGAGGCAAGGAAAGATCTCCTAAAAGTTTCGGAGGGAGTGTGGCCTGACTGATGCCCTGATTTTGGACTTCTAACCTCCAGAACTATGAGAAAATACATTTCCGTTGTTTTATGCCACCCAGTCTGTGATACTTTGTTCCAGCAGCTGGAGGAAGAGAACACAGGTGCACTGAAAGGACCATCTATTGTCTACATGAGCGTATCAAGTGTAGTTGATTTGAACTAACTTAAAGCCTTGACACAATGATCTACAGGACAAATACTGCCATGGATCATGAATAAATAAAAGCAATTAAGACATAGCTCTGCATTTCTCTGATTTCATATAACATAGAACATTTAGTATGTGCTATATACTGTACTAAGTGCTTTGTAAATATTAACTCACTCATTACATAATAATCCTATTCATTAGAAAGTGCTACCACCTCCGTTTTATACATGGGGAACTGTACCCACGTAGAGGTTAAGGGGCAATCATGGTCACACAGCTAGTAAGTGGTAGAGCTGAGATCAAACCCAGGCATAGTCTGGTACTGTAGTCTATGTTCTTGATCACTGTGCCATGCCACGGTACCCAAAGATGGGCATCATTCATCATCAATGCTGTAGCTCCACCTTTAGTTTTAGTGACTGAAGGTATGTGAATGTTGCACTTCCCCTACCCTCATGAGTCTGTTACAGGAGCTCTGATTACCATATTCCCCTACAGGAGAGCTTGATGCCTTTTGATTTGCTTCCTTGGTATGGAATGGGAGCAGCATCAGGCCATCTGGTCCCTTTCTGTAATAGCCACGACTTACTCACAGATCTAAAGAAGGAAGTTGGGAGGTTGCTAACAACATCTCTTCTAACCATCTAGTAAAATCTGGGGAATTAACTCCTGGATATATTCAAGATCCTCTTGGATCTACCATGAAGCAGAGTTGAGATGAATCCTCCATGAATTTTTCCTTTTCCCAGTGCAGTTGACTTGAACACATTTGTGTAGGTCCCTTTCTGGATGGCAACACGGACAGCATGCAGTGAGCACCAGCAGTCTTATGGCAGACTTTGTCTTCCAGATCTCCAGCTTTCTTTCATCCTTGGTACTCTGGGTCTCTATCTGACTCAGGTCTGGGATCTGGTGAGGGGCTATTGGTCTCCAGGGTGATGGCTCAAGTTGGACTTCTAGTCACCAGACTTGGAGGGTCTTGGATTATTTATTAAATAAATCAAGAAAGACTTAAAGGTGTATGCTTACTAGTTTTAATCCTTGCTGCTCATGTTTAATTAAGCATACATAGAAATGTCTGTGGGTCAGAATAGTCTCAAAAGTTTTGATTGTCTCCCTGGCCTTGATGCCTAGAGACAATCAGCATCTGCCCACTAAAGTTAGGGGGAGTTTCTACTGGAGTCATTTCTAGGAGTGTCGCCATCCTAGAATGAAGAACCAAGACAGTTCTTGCTATGGTTTTGTGCTCAAGGCCTTCCTGAATGAGGAAATCTTCTGGGCCCTCTAGTAGAGCATAGCTAGAGAGGGAAGAGGCAGAAAATGCCTGATAGAAACACACCAGCAGTTCAGTCTTTCTGTCTCTAAATTCATTCCCTTAGGTTTGTCGTTCTTAAACCTGATCAGGCATCAGAGTCTCCTGGAGGGTGTGCTAAAGCACAGTGTGTTGCACCCCTAACCCTAGAGTTCCTGATTCAGGAGGTCTGGGGTGGAGCCTGAAGGTCTGCATTTCTAACAAGTTCCCAAGTGATGTTGATGCTACTGGCCTAGGAACCACACTTTGAGAGCCATTGTTCTACATTGTGTCATAGAGTTTCTGGCCTTCCAGTGTAATTTACTGAGGAGCACATTAGGTCTATAAATGTAGTAACCAACCTAGAGAGCGTCTAGAACCACAGCCAGCTGTCTGAGCTAACACTCTGAGGGCAAACATTCTGAAGGCACACTCATATCAAAGAATTCAGACCAATCCAGGTCAAGTACCTTTGAAATCCATCCCCATAAATAAGCTACGGAATTTTATGATAGGTTAGCAAGTTGTACAACTCTTTTCTTGGCTCTGACTCCATGTTTTCACCCCAGTCCATGCTGAGATCAGGATTCTAAATACTGGCCTGTAACAATCGCTGAAGTGGGTGGGGTAGAGAGGACACAGCTATTATCAGTCTCTTCTCTGCTTCCCCAAGTGATAGGGGAAGTAGAGGTGTACTTCATAGGAGTTTCTCAGAGGCTGTTGGTGGGTTCAGGGTATTGCAAGCACTCTGAATTCTCTCCAGATACCACCATTCCTATTTTCAGGAGTCAGGCCTCTAGCTAACCTTTCATATAAGTGTTTTATGTAGCTATGAATTGAACTGTCACTATAATTTAGCAATCTTGTGAATCTCACCTGGGCTTTGTACTTCGGTGCTCTCAGCCCTTACCTATATGATGCAAGAGATTTCTCTCACTATGGTCAGGACAATCTGAATTTTCTTTGGTGCCTTGAAGGCAAAAGCTTATGTATTTCAATTTGTCATCCTTGCACCTTAAAGGTAGCCAGTGCTAACTTCATTGCAGTCCTCATGCCTGTAAGTGGTTCTGTGGAACTGAAATGTGTACCCTAGACTTTTGTTTCCAATGGGCGTGTGATGCCGAGTATTCAGAGTCGATGACTTGTTATGTTGCCATTATGCCCCAGTGTCTCTTGCCTAATTATCAATTTCAAATGTCACACAATTTCCTGATGCTGTTAGCCACCTCCTACTTCATACTCCTATTTTTGTATCAGCGTTCTTTGGTTGCAAACCAAAGATCCTAAGAAAAGAGATGAAGCAATCCAAGTGCCCATCAATAGATGAGTGGATAAAACAGCTGTGGTGCATTTACACAACGGAATATTACCTGATCATAAAAAGGACTGGAATCTTGCCATTTGCAAGAGCATGGATGGACCCACAGGGTATTGCTATGTGAAATAAGTCAGACAAAGACAAATACCTTGTAAATTCACTTATACGTGGAATCTAACGAGCAAAATAAATGAACAAACAAAGTAGAAACAGATTCATACAGAGAACAGACGGATGGTTTCCAGAGGGGAGGGGGATTGGAGGCTGGGTGAAAAAAGTCAAGGTATTAAGAACTACAAATTGATAGTCACAAAATAGTCCCAGGATTGTCAAGTAAAACATAGGGAGTATAGTCAATAATATTGTAATGACCACGTACGGTTCCAGGTGGGTACTTGAAATACTGGGGAGGATCACTTTTTAAAATATATGATTGCCTAACCACTATGCTGCACCCTTGAAACTAATACAAAATAATAGTGAATGTAAACTGTAATGGAAGAATAATTTTTTTTTTTAAAAAAAAGATCCTCCATAAAAAGAACATATGGTCTTACTAAATGGAGATCAGAGAGCCCTTAGAATTAGAGGAAAAGCTCAAACTTGAGCTTTGGGAAGTACTTTAACTAGGGCAGCTCTGGATAGAAAGGTAACAGAAATTAATGGGCAGGCTCTTTAGGGTTACAAGGTCAAAATGAATGACCTGTAACTATTTTTTATCTTTGAGGTGTCGTGCTCAATATTCACATTCCAGGAGGAAGCAGACTAATGTGTCCTTAATTGCGTGCCCATCCTTTTGCCAGGAGACGCATATCACCTTGGTTAAGGCTTCCCAATACTGTGTTGAGTTAGGGAGGAGGCTTTTCCCAAGGCAAAAATAAGATGCTATTCCCAGAAGAAAGAGGTAAAGATACTGGACTAGTAAAAACATGCAGTGTCTACCTGATGGCTGGTTACATTAAATAGCTCCCTGGTATATGTGAATGGGCTTTGTAAGTAGTAGCAACTTGACATATGTTTGGAATATTGTTCTGCGGGCTGGGGGGTGGGAGGGTAAAATTTTCGGCTTTGGGAGAGACTAGTTTCTGGACTGTCTTTGTTCTTATCTTGGCTACTGTGAGTGCAAAGTTATATGTACCTTCTTAAAACATCACAACATTTTTTAAGGATAGCAAAATGACGAGGGACACGAGTGACTTTTAATATCCAAGAATGTAATAGTGTAAATCTCCCTTTAAACTTAAACCGTATGGGTTTACAGAGCAGTTGAAAATGTCTGAAAGGCATTAATAGCCTTGACTAAATAGAAACAGACATCAAGCTAAGCATACAAACAGCCAGAAAGCCAATGGGATGATAGAGGTGTACAATAAATACAATCAAAAAGACTCAGTCAAATGCAAAATGCAGCACATCAAAGGTAAAACCTTTACCTATTATTAATTATGACAGTCATTTCTATCTCACAACATTGCACATAGCAACTGTAACCAAGAACATCTGCATTTTAAACTGAAGGTGCCTCATATGCTAAAGCGAGGCAGGACACAAGCACCTCTCTAGGAGCTAAGGAGCACGGTCGTGCAGCATCCAAGCTTTCAGGCAAACCACCACTTGCCTTATTTGATGGTGAAAAAACATCTTTTGTATTACACAATGATATACAATTCTAAATAAAGTTTGAACACAAAGGGAGGGTAATGTAAAAAGGTCCTAAGTTTCTTTAGTTGCATATTCTATGTTTTATATTTCAACAAATGCTATTAAAAAACAATACCCTTTTTTCATAAGTACCACTTACCCAAAGTAGAAAAATCATAAATATATTGCATCTAGAAATAAGAGGGCAAAAACAGTCACGAAAGGTCAAGAATTTTTTGATAAGCAGGATTTTATTTACAATCAGATCTCTCATGATTTCTCTCATGTCCATTCTATCAAATGTCTGCTCTTCAGACTTCCCTGGTGTATCTCTTCACATGCAATTACAGAATCCCTGTACTGGCTTTTCAAGTCTTTAGCCCCATATCTTTAGGCTTGTGGTCTTCATTGTCACTGGTAAAGATCTTGCTCTTGATCTTTTAAGAATAAACATGTGGTCAGTCATATGAGAGCCCCTAGTGGTTGAGCTAGTTTTCCCTGGCAAACAATTAGTTGGTGCTTATTTGGGGTATCTGGATCATGTCCAGCTTTGTATAACCACTAGTGACAAAACTCATCCTTTTTTAGGGTGTTATGTATGCGTTGAACACCCACTAAACATTTGATATACATCACCTCAAGTGTTCCTTACTCCAGTTACATCTGGTAGTTCTGCAGCGGACATCTGTTGTTTTGATAATTCCATATGTGAGACCCATGTTCCCAAGGTGTGCATGAGCACTTGCTTTGCCCCGACTCCTTTGCAGCTAGGGCGGATATGTGTCATGAATCGAACTTAACTGATTCACCCATGCAAGACGTCATCAGAATTGAGATAAGAGACTCTACATGGGTGAGGAGGGGCATTCATTTTGTTTTTGGGGTTTTTTTTTTTTTGGTATGGTGTAAGCAGAAATGGGAAGCATCAGAAAACTTCTTTTCAACTTGGGCTCAGGAGGTAGTGTAGTGGTAGCTTCCTTGTTCATCCAATTCTTCCTCATGGGTTAGTGGGTATTTTGTATTGTTCCTAAAACTTTAGAATTGAGCCTGTTACTTTATTGCTCCTACTGATTCTATGAGCTGCCTAATAGTCTTAAAGTCAATTTCACCTTAAAATAACCAAAATAGGTTCTGCTACTTGCAACTAAGAAACCCAAGCAGTACAGTACTATTAGTATTACCCAACTTTGAAGCATGAAATAAATTGAGGCTCATGGAAGCTAAGTAATTTGTCTAATGCCACACAAAGAATAAGTAAGTATTGGAGCTAGCATTGAAATCAATGGCTCTTTAGTACTTTGTGCCTTTAACTTTCTCCCCAGAATAGGCAGCATTCTGAATTGTTAACAATCATATATTCTTCAGGACGTATTTGTGCCTGATTCCTTTTTAATGACAAGTTTCTAAAACCTGAGTAGGTGATGTGTCATGAGAAGAGAAAAGATGTCATAAAGTAGAAAGTATTTCATGGTCTCAAGAGTCACACTGCTGAAGCTGGAGAAGAAAGGAGATCTGGGATCGTCTGGGGGGTTATATGTGCAAAGCAAAGTTTGACATGTTAAACTCTTTGTCATAGAACCTTCCATTTGAAACATATTTATTCTGGCCACGTCTGTCACAGAGCATAATCTGAAAATCAGAGAATATAATAGTAAATGATATCAAAACTCCTTAAGCTGCTGTATTTTCATGAAAGAGATGGTGGTCCATGTCTTATGGTACTCGGTTCAGATAAAGTAAACTTTTCAAAGTATGTGTTAGTTGTTTTCAATTTTTAATAATATTGTCCTACCCTACCCCCCACTCTCACCCCACCATTGCAGCTTATATTGACTATTGGAACACACAGTTCTGTTTTTCTGTATAATGAAGGGCTCTTTTGGCTTGCATCATTAGAAAAGACTTCTGAATTCCTTCTTGCTTATCGTCTCCCCATATTGTTTGTAGTTATATAACTCTCTAGAAATGTTTTGTTCAGTGTCATTGGACTTTGAATTTGGCTTATTTTCAAGGTTCAGTAAAATGAGTTTCAATGTTCAGTAAAATGTCCATGTGCTGTGAATAGGCAAACATTCTTGGTTTCTAAGAAAGCTATTTTTGTTTGTGTTCTCGGTGAATTGCTTTTGTTGTGAACCTCCTATTGCCCTTCTTTGTTCCTTTATTAATTAGATGCTTAAATGTGTCTTTTAAAAATTAAAGTTTCCATTATTATATTTATATCATGCTTTCATTATTACTATGTATGAATTATCCATCATTCTTAAACTTCAATTACTTTTTTCCAGTGCTTATTAAACATAAAGTGCCTAAAAAGAATAAGGTTCAATTTGGTGGAGATGGGTTTTCTTTTCCTTAAAGCCTCTCTAAAGATTATAGGTTCAGGAATTTAAACAAAAGATTTTCAAACTGATGCCTAATAGGCTATTATAACAATCAGAATCTACTCAGGACAAGAGGATTCACTTCAGATCTTTCAATAGAGGGACATTTATAAAGATTGTCCCTGACTTATGATGGTTCAACTTACAATCTTTTGACTTTACAACAGTGTGAAAGTGATACACATAATAATATACTTTATTGTAAAAAAAGCTTTGTGTTAGATAATTTTGCCCAATTCTAGGCTAATGGAAGTGTTTTGAGCACATTTAAGGTAGGCTAGGCTAAGCTATGATGTTCGTTAGGTTAGCAAATGAATTTTTAGCTCTGAATATATTCCATTTATGACCCCATTATAAGTTGAGGAGCATCTGTACTGGGAAATAATTGGAAAGATATTGTAAGGACAGAAGGGAAAAGAGGAGATGGTGAGCTAGTCCAGATAGTAACTGCAACAGAAAGTTGCTCTTATCTCTAGGACTGGAAGGACGAATGGAAGAGGTGGTGTAACCAGAGCCCAGATGCCAGGGCCTCCCCCCCAAAGCTGGGTCACAGAAAACATGCAGCCACTGCTGGAGACACAGCTCAAAGCAGATATGCATGGGGAGAACTACACGGGGTTTTCCTCTTCTACCACATCCCCTTTCCTGCCAGGACCTCCCATGGATGGAGTGGCAAGCAACCTGGAAAATACATGTTTCAGTCCTTTGTGACACATAGCGGAGTGGGGTAAGGGTGGGAAATCGATTGAAGAACTAACAGTCTGATGACTACCACAGGAGCCTAAGAAAAAGTTGAAACTAGAGCAGGATTACGTCTGAAACCGCTTCCACTTATTCTTCTCCTTGTAAGTTATTTAGTGGGGCTTTCTGGAGGCAACTGTTCTGTGAGTGTTCTCACTGTAGGAAAAGCTATTCTGCTAATACACACAAAAAATGTTCTCTTATGTCATCAGATTATAGTTACTTTTTAAATATTAGTTTATTTGCCTTGCCTTATGATGAGCTATTTATTTTCCTGTTTTCTATATATAGAACCAAGATACTATCAGTGCTAATGAAGTCTTATAATAACAATTATTATTAGCATACTCTTATTCCATAAAGTGGCAAGTTTCCGGTATGCCTTCAACTCCATTCTCATTATTATAATCATGTAATGCAATAGCATCACATTAAAATTTCAAAGAAGTTTTCTCTGTTCCTTGGTAAAATAAAATCTTTACTTGGTTACAGATTACAATTCCTATTTTTAGTTATAAAATGGGGCAGACACATGGACTTTCTGGTTGATGATGTGAAAGGTAGCAAAAAGGAAGTATGGTAGAGGATATTTCATGGAAGTGCTGAGTGATGGTCACTGGCTGAGGTGTGTCAAAGGCAAAGTGGGGAAAATGGTGGAGATCTACTGGAAAGGGGCAGCAGGAGACAGGGAGCTGGCAGTGAAGACAGAGGGACAGGGCACTTAGGTTACCCCACATATACTCAACAAGCACCTACTGTATGCCAGGTACTGTCCCAGCTGCTGGCAACAGAGGAAGAGAAAAACGTGAAACACTCTCTATGCTTCTGCAGCTCTTATGTTCAAGGGCCAAAAAAAAACCAAGTTTAAAATCTACGATCAGTTCAGGTAAAGAGGAGCCAATCTTTGCTGAATGGATAACTTGGAGGGGGTAGCCAGGATATTCCACTCTGAGACGGTGACTTTGGTACCGAGAGCTGAATGAATACCTTAGGAAGCAGCATTGCAGGCAGGACATGATCCTAGAGCCACAACAAACTTGGCATTTCTGAAGACTCAGAAGGCAGCACATGGCCAGAACGCAGGGAGGGAGGAGAGGAAATGGGCTGGCTGCAGCCGCAGCTGCATTTTATTAAACCCACAAATTAGGGCGGAACCATTATTCCAGGATGACTAGTAAACAGATAACACTGGATTGTAAAGAAGAGAAGGCTGGTGTCAGGTGCTTAAAGGACCCAAAGATGAATAAAGGAGGGTCCCTGCCTCTCAGGACGCCCAGCTAGACAGGGAGGCACCAGAAGCAAAAGTGACGCAGCACAAGAAAGACATGTCCAAAGAGCAATGGTTGCATAGAAGAAAAACATTCAAAGAAGGCAGCAAACCATTAAAAAGAACATTATTTTCTTAAAGAAATCTAAGATAGATTGCGATGTTTTCAATGTGAAACAAGTAATTCAACTTTGGGCAACTGTTACAAGGGACCATTTGATCCAAACCAGAATTTGGATCATAGAGTTGTCGAGCTAGAAGGGACATTAATTATCACTGAGTTCAAATCCTGTACTTTTCTAAAGAGGAAATAAGAGAGGTTAAATTACTAGCTCAAGGTCAGGAAACTGACACCTGTCCATGAATCTTTCTAAAAATATAATCTTGCTTCTTTTTTTAAAGCATATAATAATAACATGGTGAAAGGGGTCAGCTTCAGCCAACGCTTTCCAGTTCTGAAACACAATTCAAAAGTATGGTTCAGCTGACTTCATTCATTCATTCATTCAACAACTATTTATTGAAAATATGCCTGTCATATGCTGCTGAACACCTACATGCTATAGAACAATTTAAGGTAATTATTGCACTCCTAACAGTGAATCAAAAAGTAAAATGAAAGTGTACAATTGTTATTTCCCATAGCTGAGCGTAATGGAAAGTCAGAAGTCGTCATAAGCAGAACCATGACTTTCCCCAAACCTGAGAGTAACTCTGGGCTTCCTGTCTATAAATAGGCTGGTCCACTCTAAATGGACCCCACTGTACTTTTTAAAGTCACAGTGACTAAGTAACCATCCACCAACAGCTGATGGTGGGGTTGCATGATCTAGATGAGCAAACTTCCTCCTAGGGCATTTAAAGATATGTCTGTGAGATGACGAATTGCCTATATGGAGAGTGAAATGCTCAGCTGCTCAGAATTCTTAGCAGGTCTCTGAATTCTGTCTAAAAATATTGGCAGCAACATCTGCCCTCATTGTCAACACATGCTGAGAAGGCTTTAATATTCACCCAGAACAGGTAGGCTCTTGGCTTTCAGGGGGTTGAATAAAGATCCTCTACCCAGCAATTTATGTAGACTGCATCTAAACTTCCTTAGAGATACTGAAAACTGCTGGAAATTTCAATTCTAGTTTCAGGAAGATTGTTGTTTGTTAAAAAAAAATCATTCATTGGGAGTCAAGAGGTACATTCTCACACATCCCCTGTGCTATGATCAAGTCGGTGGCTTTAAATGGCTTTCTGTCCATCCCCTGAATCCTCTTTGCTATACTGCAGGGGTCACCTATGGCCGTATGTTTCTGATCCCTGAAAATATACATTTTCTAACCCCAGTGCCTTTGTTCATACTATTTCTTCTGCCTGGAATCTCATTCCCTTGTTTCTGTGCCTTAAAAAGAAAAGAAAAAAAGAAAAGAAATCTCTTGCTCATCATTTAAGGCTTAGCTCTAAATTTACTTCCAATTTTCATCAGGAAAAATGATTGCATCTTCCCCAGGATTCTGTAACTTTATATCACATACAACATCTTACTATGTGCCATATACCTTATATGATTAATTTAATTCTCACAGTGATTTTCCCTCATTCATAAAGGAGGGAATGTGAGCCAAGGACAAGTTGCTAGCAATGAGTACAGCTGAGATTCAAACCTATGAACACTTGACCCCAGACACCATAGTGTAACTTTTACCTTTTAGCCATCTGGCCTCTACCAGCCAAGCATATCAGAACTAGTTTTATAGATCTCTGCCTATACCAAAGAATGTGAACTCTTCCAATCAAAAGGCCAAGATCAAGTGAAGCTAGAGTTTGAGGGAAAAAGAACAGCTCATTCTGCAAACTTGAGTTATATTCTGCCATGTTGGCAGCACAACTGAAATCCGTTACAATAAAAAGTGTTGATTGGGCAGGTTTGGAACTAGAAAGCACTGTTTGTTATGAACACACACATTTTGATACTTTTATTCCTTAGTTTTTCTACCTGTAATCTCTAGAAGATACATAGAAGGCAACAGGTCCATGAATGATTCTCTTCCATTTTTCTAGATTACTTGTTTGTTCAGTTAATGCTTAGTAAGCATCTGTTGAGTTCAGGTCACTATATACAGAGGGTTCATAGTGGTATAAGGCAAAATCTATGCTTTCAAAAATACACAGAAGAGAAATAAGTCATGTACATACATAACTATAATGTAACTGTGTAACCATTCAATTTTAAGGGAAACGTCATTTACATCTCATTAATCCAGATTCACACTTTCCACCCATCATCAGTTTGCAATACATTTCCACTCTCATGTCCAAGAGGCAGTAAGTTGAAAGTGAAGGGAAGCATACAAAGCATAGAAGGGATGCTAACATATACAAAGAAAAAACAAACCTAAGACACCATGATAGTCCTGAAAAATATCTCAGAAAATCATTTTCACGCTGAATAGATATAGTCAGGTGGCGCCCCATCCAAAACATTGCCCCAAACAATACCATATAAATATATATTTTTTCCTTTCACACACGTAAGTAACTACAACTTACCTATAGTTGAGGTTATCAGTATCTCACCAGTCTGGGAGATTTTTCTATTCCCACAGCTCTTATTGTCATTCCTTTAGGCAAATTAGCAGAGCTCCATCAAAATGCATTCTTAATTCATAAGCAGATAATACTTGGAGCTGGCAGGCCTCATAGCTGTGTGCGGTGCTGGCATCCATTCCTCATCCAACACACCAGCAACGGCTCCACGGCCAAACCCCCTGTCAGGTCCTTCTCTACACTGTTTACGTCTCCTGCAGGGACCCAGAATATATTTCGTGTATCTCCTCTTTGTCAGTCCAGAACTAGGAGCCCAACAGTATTAGTTAGGACAAACGTTAGTTTGTGAATTGGTTATTTCTTCGCATATTCCATACACCTGACTCATCCCTTACAGTGCTGATCCTAGCATTTCCATCTAAAGGCATTTGGTAGTCTGCAGTTGTCACTCCTGCACCAGGGGTCAAAGAACACTGGCTGAAAATGACACCCTTGATCTCTTCAAAATGGAGATTAGAGGTAAAGAATTGCAATTTGATGAAGGTTTATTTATGTTTCATCTCTTGGTTGTAAGCGATATTATAAATTTGAAGCTGAATCCCTATTAAAATCATCCACAAGACATTAAGGCCCTTGGGAGCAGAAACTGTGCTTATTCCTTGCACCTCATACAAAGCTTCCAGAACGGGTATTTGGTGCATCTGTGTTGGATCCAACTGAATAAAAAAAAATGTGGTTCATTTTGTTTATACTGCAGTTGGAAATCTGCTGATAATGTTATCAAAGTCCAGGGGGAAATTCTTGGGTTTTTAAAGAGCATAGGTAGCAAGAAAAACAGGATTTGCATTGGCTGGAAGAGTTTTGCCTTGAGTTCCCAAATACGTGGGAAAGCCTTCAGTCAGCCTCTTCAGCCGTGCATCTCTCTCCCGGGCTCTGAATTCCACCCCATACAAACACTACCCTACCAAGTTCCCACTAGAATAAAAACGCAAGCAAAAATATGTTTTTTAAAAAGTAGAAAAAGCTGCAACCCCTTTTACTTTCTTTACAGCAGAGCGTTTGACCTTTGCACAAACTCCCTTCCGCAGTCTCATGATTTAAATGCCTACTTTTAACATTCGTCTGCATTGCCGAGCCCAGGGTAAGTGCAGGAAGATGTGGCAGTGATGTGGAGTGCAGAAAGGGTGAGGTCCTGCTGTTCCTTTTCGTATTCACTTTATCAGCCAGAGGAGTAAGTTTTCCCCTGAGGCTCCCTTCAGCTTGGTCGTCATTTTTCAGCAGGGGAAAGAGAGCAGCCTTTCCAACAGAAGAGAAAGGATCTGCTACTTTAAATTTTCAGCAGGCAACTGGCATTTTATTATTTACGTATTTCATGTCATTATGTTGGATAATATAACAAATGATGCAATCAGATCCACGGGAAATTTAAAGTGGTGTACACCTGTTCTCACCTGGGAGAGGAGCAATCGCTCATACACAACTTTCCCAGCTGAAAACCAGCAAGCAGTACACAAAGCCTTTGCTTAGAACCTACTCTCAGACTGACAAATAGGCCAAGTTGAAGAACATGAAATAAATTTCTTTAACCTTTTTGCATGTGCTTCAGACTCGATTTTTGGAAATAAAATGGCTTTTCTCTTATTAAAAAATGTTTTCTGGGGGGTAGCGAAATTGATTCACTCAACTGCCACTGAGGCAGAAATATGAAAATCTCATATAAATCGCAACTGCTTTTGTGAGCTCCTGGATGAATTTGCCTGCTAGGCCCAGAGATAGACGCACTTATCAGTAATGTTGTTACTTTTATTTGGAAATTGTATGCAGAGGAAACATAATTGTGTTTCCTGCAGTGAGTGAACCAGGAAAAAATATTTTTAAAAGAAATTAATTCTGGGTCATGCAAAGAGCCAAGCTCACCCCTTACCCCTTTTTAATATCTTTGAAAAACTTGGAAATTATTCCTCCCAAAATAACTTAAATATGCAGTTAGTCTAGTGTATAACTGCTCTTTGTGAGTCCTATTGATACAGTGTCAGGGTTTGTCAGGCATAGGGATGCTGGATACCCTGTTCACGGCCAGACATTTGTTACTGGGCCAGGTTCAAGAAAGATGATGGGCATTCGGGCGACATCCTACTTTTCTGAAATGCATTGGTCCCACATGCTAATGAAGTCTCCTAGCTAGCTAAGTTTATCTAGTAGGGCTGGCAGATAGAGAACACCCAGTTAAATTTAAATTTTAGATAAACAGATAAACTTTTAGTATAAGTATTTCCCAAATATTGTATACTAGAGATATAAAGTATAATCCATGTCCCCTCAAAATATCGAATCTAGTGTGGCAAGGCATGCAGTCATATAAT
>VMDR010012006.1:0-27391 GCA_007922815.1 Macrotus californicus
AAAAAGTATGTATAAGTTGAATTTTAGGAATTTAAATCATTTTAGAGATACTTTACCATCTCTGCAGATAGTTCTTCAAAGAACTAGCAGACCCCTAAACATCATAGCTTGAAGGTTCTCTTCTCTTTTCTCTAGATTATTAGTGATCTATAAACAATACTTGGGAAGTAGCAAGAGAGGACTATTTTCAGGAATTTGGGTAAATACACTTATTTGCAAAGACCATTTTCAAGGTGAATAATAACCCTAACAGAACTGAGAATAACTGAATATGTTGTGATTATAAATCAGATTTCTAAAAGTAGGGCACAACCTCAGAATTATTTTGCTAGACAGAAAGAATTTATTACAAAGCCACCTTGCATGGCTGACAGAGGGCCCCTGGCTCCACCCCTTGGTAAGCTTCTGCACGTGTGTGGTAAAGACTTCTGAAAACAGAAGAGGAGAAATGGGCTATCATCAACAGAGTGACTAAAAACTCATACCCATAGAATGCATTTCATTTCTTCTAAGAAGTAATCCTTTACCAAATTTGGGTGCATTCAAGAAAAATAAATGACCACATTTTCACATGTAGGCACAAACAAACCAAAGTCCCTTGGATCTCTCTAAGCCTCTTAGCAATCTTAAAAAAGAAAATGTTTAGGCACAGAGTTCAGCCTCTTACCCCATAAGGCCAAGTATTAATTTTAACACAATCAGTAAAAGCCCGCAGGCCATTAAATACATTCACGTGTGGCAGAACCCCATGAGGTATAATGAAAATCTAACCAGAAAAAAACTTGTGAATTCAAGGGAAACATTACCTTCTTAACATTTACCCTTTCAACGAAATCTTTTATCTAAGTGATAATTACCTCTGATTCAGGGTTTTTATAGGCATTTACTTCGAGGTGCAAGAACGTCCTCCAGTCCATCCCGGAGAAGAATGGTATATGAAAGCCTGAGAGGGAGGGAGGGAGACAAGGATCCAAATCTCCCTCTTCTTGGAAGACACCAGGGCCCAAAAGGCAGTGGAGCATCTTAGACCACTGAAACAAAACCAAGTACTTGTGAAAAACTTCATGTGATAACAGCTTGAAACTTAAGAGAGACTAACCAAAGTGGAATAGTTAGGGGGGAAGTGTTCATGGGTTTAATAAGTGATTTTTGCAGTCCCTTTACTTGGAGCTGGTGGCGGGATGCAGAAGTGGACACCCGCACAAGATGTCGGGCCCCCAAAACACTGGCTTCAATGAGAACAGGTCCTTGTGAAAATCTGATTTCTGTATCGGCTTCCATGTTTAATAAGATAAAAACAATCTGCAAACTCTTTAGCTAAATACATGGCCACCCTACAGAATTTATAGGGAAGAGAGCAGGGCTTCACTGACAGCGTTGAGGGTAGATAGGTCCGTACTTAGGGACATTGTTTATAAAACCACCAGCTGTTATTCCTATTTCTAATTACTTGTGTGGAAGTCTAATTGATTTTTAAGAGGTGGCACAGAAGTTGTGTAATGTTTCTGAGAGTAAACAGGAAGCCTGCCAAGAAATTACCTGAAGCCCCAGAAGACTGCTGATGTACTTTGATGGAGTCCAAGTGGAGTCATGGGAAATTCCTATCTGTCACCCCCCACCCTTGCCCCAATTTATTGTAGAGCAAAAGAATTCTCCTCCCTCATCCGTCGTTGCCAACGACCTCTTCTTCCTAGAACGTCTCAGAAAGGACTCTAGACTACAGCCATGCTCAACTGATACCGTCCTCATCAGGAACTTGAAAAACATGTGCCAGGCACAGTATTTGTGCAGCAAAAACTAAGATAAAGAGGATACGTCGAGGTCTGCTAGGAGAGGCAGGTTCCTGAGTTGCAGTGCAGATCGACAAAGAAGGCAAATACTGTAAAGATAAGTGATGAAAGGTCAGCGGCAGCAGGGACAGCCCGGCAGACATGCTGGCTGCTGAGAACAACAAATAAATCAATTAAGCGTGTCCTGGGGAGGCAGGGAAAGCTTGACTCACTGCCTCTGCCTCAGGTCAGGGCCCTCATTATTCGTTATTAGACAATTCTAATAGCCTCCTTAATGGGTCTCTCCACCTCCACACTTACTTCATCTATTCCAGCCCATTCTCTAAAATACCTGCTTCAGATCTTTCAGTGACACCCAGCCACCTGCAGAAGCCAACACTGCTTACCATGGCTTGCAGTGTTCTTCATGATCTGAGTCCATCCCATCTCTCTGGCTTCTTTTCTTCTAAACCTAAGGTCGCACAGAAGCTCTCAGAGGTCCCCAGAGACCCCATGCTCTCAACTAAATCCGGGCCTTGGCACAAGGTATTCCCCCTGTCCAGAACAACTTCTTTGTCTCAGTCTGGCTAATTCCATTCATTCCTGGAGACTCAGTTCTTTAATATAAAATCTTAAAAAAATAAAAATATAAAATCTTTTAAAAATATAGAAAATATTTTTAAAAAACTCAGAAGATAGACTTTAAATAACTCTTTTGTATTCATAGTGGAAGGAATTGCCATAGCACTCTTAGGTTGGATTCTATCTTCTCCAGGACAAATAAAGAACCGCTTGACTATCTATCTCAAGGGAGGCCTATCTGGGCTAAGGAAATGACCCCAGGACCTGTGAACGAGCTAACCAGGGGTGGGAGTGCAAGGCGTGAGTGGGGGGCTATGTGTGGGTACCCACGTGCGCACACACACTGATGTTTTCCGAAAGGCTCCTCCAGGAGAGTCTGATCATGTGTTTATCTTCCTCAGTCCATGACAACACGGGTCACAGAACAGATGTCTCCCATCTGCAACGTGAACTGTGTTGGGCACTTTCCTTTTAGGGAAGGCAATGTACACACTCAGATCACGGCTCTGGAGCTGGTTTTCTTTCAAAAAATCAGCCTAGATCTGAAAAAATGAGAACGCATCAGCCGTTCTCCTGAGTGTTTCCAGTCTTTGGTTGGGTTACATGAAAAGCCAGGAAAATAAAATATATCGTGAAGGGGTAAAAAAAATAAAGGAAAACAAGAAAAGAAGACCATGAAAATTAAAACTATTAACTGAGGCTACTTCTCATGGTTACTGCACCCAGGCCTGGGTGAGGCAGGAGGGGCCCTTGGGTGTGCTGGGGCTCTCCTGTGCACCTCATCAGAAAAGGACAAGATGCAACTGATAATGTCACAGCACATGGGCCTGGGATGGGACACTTAGGAGAACTTGCTTCTAGCATTTTGCAAAGTGGGCTTGCAAAAGCAAGTTTGGAACCTTCTCTAGAGATATTGAAGAGAAAGTTAAAAGTCTGTTTTCCAGGAATGGTTGAACGGTCAGGGGGTGGTCTGGGTCAGCGGGTGGTCTGGGTCAGCATTCAAAGTTTCCTGTGGAGGTACCATTTCAGACACAAGATGCCCCTCGGGTCTTCTAAGCAACAGCTGCTTCCTTGCTGCTGTCTAAATAAATAAACTCCAATGAGTCACAAGCTCACCAAAACCATCAGGAGGAAGGATGCCATGGTTTACATCACTGGTAAGCACACTTCACCTAAGGAGGTCAGACTCGTGGTTCTGAATCTTATCTTGGCCTGTTACCTTTCTCCACATGAAGGGACACCAGACCAGCTGTCCTGCAAATATGGGCCAGTAATCAGAAAGGCGGTCAGGCAAACAGAGCATTAGCTTCTGCAAAAATCTGTCCCTGCTACTTAAAAAGCCATCCAAAACCTGCACCCCCAAAACGGTCAGTCATGAATGGGATTGCATGTGGGGCTGCTTCTTGTTAAACACCATTTAGGCATTAAAGAGATTCACTAGTTTATGCCTCACCCCCCTCCCAACCACTGTTGCCAGCTAGTTAAGTGCACTTATACATGCCCTCTTCTAAAAGGAAGCCATGGTGGTCCACTCTCATATTAACACTTCCACAGACCAGCCTCCAAGGCCCACTGTAAGGCCAGGAGACTTACAGTTATCTGTTCTCAGCTGGCTGCTTCCAGCCCTAAACTTCAGGGAGCCCCTGTGCCATATAGAGATCCTTTAGGGAATGGGAGATTTATTGTGCTGCCTGCAGAGCCAAGGCTGGATTTTAGAATATGAGCTAGGCTTGGAAAAATAATAATTAATTTTGAGGTGGTAACTTGTTATTCCTCTACGAAGCAAGATGAAATGTAGATGTTCTTAAGACCACTTAAGAAACTTACATGTTTCTCTCCGCCACCCACTGTGACAACTTAAGCAACCTCCTTGGACGTGAAGAGAAGGTAATAGGGCCACGAGGATCCAGAATCTTGAGCCTATGTTGGAACAATAGCCCTTAACATGTTGCACTGCAAAGCTCCTGCAATCTCTTCTCTTATTTTATTAAGGGGGAAACTGTCTACTAAAAGGTCTTCCCGTGTGTATTTCAAGGGGCTGTCTTTTTTCTAAGACTCTATGAATCTACAAATAACCCCGGTGGATTGTAAATGCTGGGAATATAAGCACCATGTTGGGAGGTGTGGGGAAGATTCAGGGACAGGGACTTGGTGTCATCAGAGACTTGGTGTCATGCACACTCTCATGGGGGCTAAAAAACATGTATGTTGGACAATAGGATGTGAGAATCCTGAAAACTTCTGATTAACAGGTTTTAAATTGGATACAACATGAGCTCCATCTTTAACAAACTTCCAAAGAAATACCCCATTGAGTACTCTAAGTCCATTTACTGCAAGCTGAGGATGGGCACCAACCCACCATGCAGCACTCAGTAAATCTAACACACTTGGAAATTTGGCTTCGGACCCCATGGGCTCTGGATTTCCCATTTGCTCTATTAGCCAAAAATAGCACAAGTGCATTGCCTCCTCCCTACCATGACGAGAAAGCTCACCCACGTGACACGTAAGATCTTAATTATCTTGGTAAGACACTAACTTATTCCTAAAAAATAATAATACTCTATAGCACTCTACCATCATAAAACCCAAAATACAAAAAAGTGTTATTGAAAAAAAGTCAAACTTGTCATTTGGAGACATGAAGATAATTTTTCTAGGTTGGCAGGTGGACAAGGAACACAGATAGCAAGGGTCTGAGCTAACAATGGACAAGATGAAAAATACGTACTCTCTACTAGCCAGAGTACAATGCTTTAATGAGGTGATAACCCAGGGATGGTGGCGGGGGGGGGGGGGGTTCGAATTCAATGAACACTCACTGAGCGGCTACTAGGTGGCAGGCACACAGCTAGCTGCTTCAGTCCTGATGTCTATTACTCACACCACCACTGTGTGGTTGTGGTGTTACTATTTTCAGATTTCTTGTGACCACACAGCTGGGGTTTAAGTAAGACAGGCTGAAAACCCCTCAGTGATGAAGAGGTTGACAACTTGATAGATTGCAGGAACCCTAAGAAGCTCTTGTTTCCCAGCTGAGGATGACGACCCACCACCCACATTCCCTCACTCATTCTATGTGTTAACAAGGCAGTAAGGCAGAGTTATAAATTACATAGTTTTTCCTCTAAAACAAGTAAGGAATATGCCTGTAGTATATTCAAAATCACCCAAAGTGGACACATCATCAGACCGGCAGTAGTAGGTAAGGAGAGCTCTCTTAGGAGAAGTGAGGAAAAGGGGTAACATTATAGTGTATCAACTGTCTGGTACCCAGCTCTTCTTCTTGCCAGGTTGAATTAATGTGTTTTCAGGAAACATGGGAGCGGCATTTCTAGACCACTAGACTCTGATAGGCCATTAATGGTGCTGACGGTGCTCGGCGCTCCATGATGCTAAACAATCCCTTTCCAGAAATGGTCCCCCTGGAACATCCTGCTGTATAATTTATTAAGAAACCAACCACTAATGTGCTTACCTCTTCAAAAGGTGGAAGAACCAAGCTGGCCATCTAACAAACACCCTCTCCCTCTCCTGCCGAAAGCTGATGTTTCTTTTCTATAACTCTACTCTGTGTCTGTTGTCAGCAGGTCTTTGGGCTCAAATTCTTTCGTCTGTGAAGTCAAATCTTCCAGCACGTGACATAATGGGGATGAACTGCCATTAAGTAGACATTACGGGGTCCCTCCATGTGCTTGCATCTTGCCCACACAAAGGTAGGCCTGGGGAGGTCAAAGCTAATTAAAAATAACCAAATAACAGAGACTCACAGGGTCATGTTCATTTGGTGCATGTCTCTGGATGAAAGCTCACAGCATTAATGTTCTCATTTCCAGTCAGGGATGGAGGGCAATCATTTACTGTTCATAATCACACTTTGTTTAAAGAGCCCATTTACTACAATGTCACCTATTTCATCTCCTTTTTTTAAAAATTGTTTATTCTATTACAGCCATATCTCCTTTTAAAACATAGACATTGGAAGGAGGCCACCGGCAGTCTGTCTGTAACTAACCTACAGCCCAGCTTCAGAAATGCTCCAGGTAAATAGTCATAGATTCTGAGTGAAAAGGAAATAATGAGCTGGTAGTGCAATATGGCTTATCGTCAGTGCATCATCTAGAAAACTGTTTGCCCAACAGGTGATGAGTTAGCGATGAGAGAAAATGTTAAACCCATTTTTATTAATCCGCTTAAGCAGCCCCTGATGTCTTTAGGGATTTCCAACAAGCCAAGTTGCAATTCTCTTTTTGCTTCAGTTGGCTTTTTGTTAAAAACAACCTGCTGAGCCAAGGGAAAAAATACTTTGGTGATAAGATAATGTATGTGAAAGGTCCTTACACTGTGCCTACCATAAAATTGGCATTGAAATATGTTTTCTCCTCTCTCTCATCTCTTGTCTTGCATGTGGATTTTCGCTGTATTTATTTTGCTAGTGCAGTAAAATGAATGGGAATGGGAAGACTTGCAAAGCATTTGTGTGGGTTAGCAAATTTAGGCATTTGTTTTATGCTGAGAACAAGTTTAGAAGCCACTGGAGGTGCCACCATGGATTTTCCAAGCTATGTCCGTATATGTATAATTCAATTCAACAGGGATTTATTAAGCATTTATGATATGCCAGAATTGTTCTGGGGTCATAACAATGAAAAAATAAGGACCCTGCCTCACAAAACCACAGGGGAGCAGCTTCTAGACACACTCTTGGAGGAATTCAAGGGGAAAAAAAATGAGTAAATCCCTACTCTCTAGGACATGAGTTTAATTAACATAATTAAAACATAATGTGGCTAATTGTAGCATGTAAATATTGCAAATTAACCCACAGATATTTTCTCACAAATTTAAATATCACATTATTGAAGGAAGGCCAAGAAGTGTCAACAGGAAAGTCAAGTTCTTTTCCTATTTTTCATGGGAAAGTCAAAGGAGATCCCTGCCTGTAGAAATCGTCATATGAGTTAGATACTAGATTTCAAAGCAAGGTAACAAAATCTCATCATTTATGCACTGAGTAACATCCGATCCCAAAGCTAAAGTGGCCTGTTGCTCGTGCCACGGCTGGGGAGCAAATGCAACAGCAAAACAGCGCAAGGGATGCCTCCTTTAATTTGATTCAAGTGACTGCAAATCATAATCACCGGTTAGAAGTGAAGTTTCATTATGATCACTAGTGTCAATCAGGAAATTATACCCAAATTTAATTTTCATGTTCTAGCATCTCCCACCAGTTCCTAAGTCAAGTGTTCATGCAATAGCTGTAACACAGGACCCCATTATTCCTTTTTCCATTTTTTAGAAGACTTTTTAGCACCTCCCTACTGATCAAGATGAACAGAAACAAAGCTAGATAGGGTGTAGCCAGTCCCCAAGCTCTAAGGGTAAATACAAGTCAGGGAAGAAGAGTGGAAGACCAAATGACAGGCTGGGCCAGATCTTGGAAGACAATTGTCCTTGAAGATGAAGAATAGTTATAATCACTGGATGATTTCAGCCTGAAGAACATTAAAAGTTGATAACGTCTACTTAGGAGGTTAAGAATTTGTGAGTCCTGGCCAAGTATCTCAGTTGGTGACAGTGTCGTCCTGATACGCCAAGGTTACAGGTTCGATCTCCAGTCAGGGCACATACAAGAAGCAACAAATGAATGTATCAATAAGTGGAAAAACAAATCAATGTCTCTCTCTCTTTGTCTCCCTCCCTCTCTTCCTCTCAAATCAATACATAAAAAAGAAATTTAAAAAGAAATAATTTGTGAGGCAGGAATGTCACAGACATACAGGTTCTTGGAAGGCAGAGGCCACATCTTACGAATCTTAATACCCTCTCCTCAGAGAGGAACTCTGTCTTAGCAAGGTACCTTATAGATAGTAAACACTCAATAAATGTTGAATTGAATTACTGAGTACATGATTTCTCCTGCCTATCATTTTATACCTTAGTCTGACAGGTGTCCAACCTGCGGCCCCATAGGCTGCACGTAGCCCAGGATGGCTATGAATGTGGCCCAATAAAAAAATCATAAATTTACTTAAAATTTTTTTTTTGCTCATCAGTTTTCACTAGTGTTTGTGTATCTAATATGTGGCCTGAGACAACTCTTCTTCCAGTGTGGCCCAGAGACGCCAAAAGGTTGGACACCCCTGCTTAGAAGATGGCTTGACAGAGAGTTTGGGGCATGAACAATATAAATCTTCCAAGGCTCATGTCCCTCATTGGCTAGTTGGTCATATGGCTTTCTCCTGACCCTTAGTAAATTCAATTCAATGCAGTAAGCATTTGAATTGAGGTCCATCAAGACTCAGCAGTCTGTAGTCAACACACAGACCCGAGACCATTAGTGTAAGAGTGATCTCAAGGCATCACACTGCATTAGTCAGCCCAGGCTGCCAAAACAAATGCCAAAGACCGATTGGCTTCATTTTCTCACAATCCTGGAGGTTGGAAATTCCAAGATCAAGGTCCAGTAAGGTTCAGTTTCTGGTGAGGATTCTCTTCCTAGCTTGCAGCAGACAGCAACCTTTTTGCTGTATGGTCACATGGCCCTTTCTCAGTGCATCCACACACACACAGAGAACGATCTCCCGTCCTCTTTTATCAGGCCACCAACCCTATCAGATTAGGACCTCATCTTTATGTCCTCATCTAACTCTGCCTCCTAAAGCCCTTCTCTCCAAATGCTCTGGGGTTAGAGTTTCAACATATGAATTTTAGGGGCACACAATTCAGTCCATAGCTTTCTACCTCTGGCTCCAACAAAATGTATGCCCTTCTTGTATACAAAATACATTCATTCCATCCCAACAGGCCCTAAAGTTTTAACTCATTCCAGCATAAAGTCTAAAACCCAAAATCTCATCTAAATATCATGTAGGTCCAAAACCTAATGAGGCAAATTATATCAGCTTTTAAAGCCCAAGAATAATCCTCTTTGATTCTGCTCTTCAGGCCCAGTGGGGTGGCAGGGTTGCCCCCACAGCTCTAAATGGTGCCCCCTCGGAATGTCCTGCCAAGCAAGGATCCCACCCCCATAGTTCTGGGGCGGGGGGGTCCTGCCCCATGGTCTCACACCAAAGCTGCAGGAAGAGGCCGTCTGTCCTGTGAAACTAAAGTTTGGCCCCGATGACCTCTGAATTGCCTTCAGGTTCGTTTTCCCTCTTCTTGAAGAACACACAGTTGTAGCCAAATAACTTTATGCCCCTGTCCTGTCAAATCCAGTAAGTCTAATAATCTTCCTTCATTTTGCGTGTCTGTCCTCTTGCATTCAGACTGGCAGTGTCCCTGGTCATATGATCCCACAAATTCTTTTGAAGAGAACATTCTTGATGTTCTCTTCAAAACATGCTTTCTCACTTTTTGCAATATGGAAAGCCTGAGAATTTTCCAAATCTTCACATTCTGGTTCACCTTCGTGTAACAAGTCACTCTTTAGTTTATCTTTCTACTCTAGCACTTTACTATAAGCTGTAGGGAGGAACAAAGTTATTTCTTCAACAATTTGCTTAGAAATCCCCTCAGCTAAACATCTAATTTCGTTGCTTATGAGTTCTATCTCCCACGAAATTCTAGAACACAGTTCAGTCAAGTTTTGGCCATTTTACGACAAAGAATGCCTTTCCTCCAGTTTCCAATAACATGTCCCTCATTTCTGTTTGCGTTCCCACCAGAGTCATCCTTAACATTTGTATTTCTAGCATGCCCCTCAGAACTCTCCCAGCCTCTTCCCATTGCCTGGTTCCAAAGCTACTAACACATTTTTAAACATTTATCATGGCAGTACCCCATTTCTCAGTACCAAAGTCTGTACTGATCAGGATTCTCATGAGAAACAGAGCCAATGGGATATGTATATATAGAGAGAAAGGAATTTATTATAAAAAAAAATTGGCTCACACAGTTACTGAAGCTGAGAAGTTTCAAAATCTGAAGTCAGCCAGCTGGAGACCCTGGAGAGCCACTATGTCTTTCTAGTCTGAGTCCAAAGTCCTGAGAACCAGGAGAGCGATGGTGTAAGGTACAGTCTGAATCAGGCAGGTTTGAGACCCAAGGAAGGCCAATTTTTCAGTTCTAGTCCAAAGGCAGGAAAAGACTAATGTCTCAGCTCAACAGTCAGGCAGAGAGGAACTCCTTCTTATTCACAGGAGGGCCGGCTTTTTTTGTACTGTTCAGGTCTTCGACTGACTGATGTCGCCCACACTGGGGAGGGCAATGGGCTTTACTCAGTCTACCAAGTCCAAGGTTAACTTCATCCAAAAACACCTCACAGAGGCACCCAGTGGCCCAGTCAAGTTGTGATGTACAAAACTCACCGTCATACCATTCCTATAAGTTCTCTTACAAAACTGACATTCTTAGCCATACCCAGGGGTGTTTTTCCAGTGATTAAAATGGATTTGCATTGAGCCATCAGGACCATCTGCTCTGCCCCACCTTGTGAATGATGGCATGCACGTGGGAGATGGACAGCCAGGGTACAGTCTAGGGCCAGGTGGCATTTTTCTCTCTGAGAAGTTAAGTAGGTCTTTATGAGGTCCACTCATGAAATTTTGGTTTCATAACAATATACTATATTCTTACCAACTGGGCTCCGCAGTCAAAATTTTTTCTACTTCATGGTTTTTCTCTAATAAAATCCTGATTCCTTAACTGCATGAGCAGAGCACATTATTAGGTGTTACAAAAGTTACAAAGATAATTAGTTAGGAGCCTCAAACCTTAAAGGACTTAGAGTTTACCAAGGCAGAGAAATGCACACAGCCAGTTACAATTTAAGGCAAAGTGAAATGACTCCAAGGAAAAACAAAAGCATTTCAGCAGCACGTTAAAGGACAACTGCTTCCAGATGGGAGGAGACATGTGTGATGTGTGTTATGTGCACATATATGAAAATATACATATGCGTGTACCAAATCCTATAAACATTCTACTACATGGATACAACTCAGATAAAATTAGAAATAATAGGTTATCCGACAAAAGCTCAAGGTCTCCCTTCACGTGAAGAATTCCATGAGCATTCATTCAGAACACCATTGCATCTCCCTGGAGGATTTGAGTCAGACCAGAGTTTGTCAAACCGTGGTTTTAAGCCTTGAGCCCTTAAATCAAGCAACATTTTAGAGAGAAGTTCAATATGTAAAACAAATAAAGAGTGGCTACTTCGGTGGGAGGGGAAGGGGAAGGGAGCTCCATCAGCCCTGCCCCTTCCTACCTCCTGCCAAAGACCCGCGGGCTCCAGACCCCAGGGTGGAAACCCTTTGACATGATCACCAAGTCCCTTCTTGCTGTCACAATCTGTGATTCAAGTCCGAGTCTCTGTGGAGCACCTGGTGCTCACAGCACTGCGTGGAAGGTACAGCATGTTGTGTGAGACTCGGAGTCTTTCCTGTAGTTGGGGAAGGAAGCTGAACCTGAACACACTCGAGAAGAAGGAAAGCAAAGCATTAAGTGCCTGTCCCAGAAGAATGGCTTTCAGAACAGGAAGAGAAGCCAGGGAACACATCCCAGGCCATGGGTTGGTCAGCAGCAAGGGAGGAGAGCAAGCCATTAATTTTTATGTAAAAGTTGGGACTAGGGTTGGGTGCAAAACCCAGAGATGAACTGCTGTATCCAAACTCGGCTCCAGAGATAGTAGGCATATTACCCTTCCAATGGCTCTGCCAGCTTGGCCTTGGCAAAGCGGGGCTCCTGAGGGACTTGGGGGCACCAGCTCAGGCCTGACACAGCAGCCCCAACAGCAAGCCCAGCAGCAGAACAATGCCACTCCAAAATCAGTGATTTATGATGAGTCAAAACCACAAAAACAGCCTTTCCTGAGAGGAAAGGGAAAATGGGCCTTGCTGGTCAGCATCCAGGGACAGATCAAAAGCCCACTTTCTAGAGCTTGTTCCAAACATCTCTCCCAGCTCTTTAGAGCCCACTGGCCTCCAACAGCCATGCTCAGCATCTTTCTTTCATGCACAAAGAGGTCATTCAGATCCAGCAAGAGAGAGGCTGCTCCCTGCCTTCTAACAGCTGCCAAATGGACTTTCTTGCTCACCCGTAGGGCTGTTCAAAATCAGCCTTTCTATCCATGTATCCTCATAAGACAAAGCCATGTGCTATCTGTTCTGGGAACAGAGACGGGGGTCAACCCAGCCCTGTCTCTGGTCACAGCTCTGCCACGTTTGGACAGTGATAGTTTGAGCCCAGGGAGTCCCAGTAACCAAGGACATACTGTCTTTTCCCTCAAAGTGCTGTCAGCCTGATGTGTCCAGGTGTCTCGTTTGGGGCACTCTCTAATCCTGGGCTGAGACATAACTGTAACAGCTGAAAGGATATCTTTCTATCAGCCCAGGAAGGAGGCAAGAAAAGTTTTGTTCTCTAAATAAAGAAAAGTCACAGAACACTGTAAAGTGAAGTGAGCACTGGACTTGAGAGTCAGGAACTGGGTTAGGGTCCCAGTCTTCAGCGGCATCAACTGGGGCTTTATAAGACTAATTCCAAAATCAGTAAGTATTTACGAGTGCCCACCCACAAAGTGCCAGGAGTCATGCTAACGTTAAGGATACTCTGGTGAGCAGATGAGACTTGGCCTTTGCCCTCGTGCAGCTTACAGACGAGTCAGGGAGACAGAAGCTAAATCAGTCAACAAATGAATATGCAATTACAAATTGGAAATCTTCAGAAGGATTAAAAACACCGTTCTTAGAAAGAAAGCAAGATGGGGTGGGGGTGGGCTTCATCCAGCTGAGGAGTAAAGAAAGCATGCCCAAGGGGAGGCACGCCCAAGGCATGAGGAAAAACTCATGCTAAGGGCACAGTGGGGTAAATGTGGTTTAGGCAAACATGTTTGGCCCAAGGGAAGCAGTAACTGCTCCTATAGCTACAAACATTCTGCAAGGTTGAGATCCTTTCATGGTTCCCTCCCTTCCATGAGCAAACGTATGCTCCGCACATCAAGCAAAGATGGTAGAGTTTCTTAAGTATCTCACTGAAAAGACTCATACAGTCAAAGGTAATCTAGAACATTCTAAGCACAATGATGCCATTTGTTTATGCTCAAAAGAATTAAGTTTCACAACCACATCTGAACTGAGTGACATGTCCTCTTTGGGGACCCGTGTAGTCTATCCTTTTTCTAGTTCCAGCATGTCCATCATGCCGTGGCTCTTCCAGGGAGAATCAAGCATGAATGTGAGGCTCCTGAAACAGCTGGACTAAAAACCACTGAAATGTTTGTCCATTGAGACAGAAGGAGCAGGGGGTTTGGAGTGAGACAGAACTAGATCAACACCCAGCTCCGCCATTTACTGGCCACATGAACTTCTGTTCATTTCTGGGTCTGTTTCCTTTTCAGTCAAACAGAAGTAACACCTATCTGGCTGGTCCTTTGTGGCTTAAAAGAGATCATATCAAAGGGCCTATGCCCAGTGTAGGGAGCACAATCAGTAGAAAATAACAAAAAGCCAGGTTTAGTGGGTGTCCCAAGTCTGGGATGTAGCAAAGCCCTGCTAGCAGGACCGCTCCCCAGAGACCTGGCCCCCGAGAGAGAGAGCAAGTAGAGACAGTTAGAAATTGTCATGAGACGCCAACCCTGCTGAGCCCATCAGTGCCACAATCCCTCAGATCCCCCAGGGGACACTGGCCTCCTGCAGAACAAGGGGACCGAGGGCTCTTGGGTGGACAAGGGCACTGTGACTCCTCCCCAGGGACCAGGGCAACTGCAGGGCCCAGACTCAACCTGACCCAGTAGAGCTAGTCAGAGAAGTGCTTACCTTTAAGATCTTAAAAAGCTACCAATGGCCCTCACCCTGTGTCAGAGAAACATGATTTGGGGGAGATTTCTCAGGTTCTGCTGCCACCTTGGCTCACATTATTTTTGGCAGATAGGCCCACAGTTTGTTATTCCTGTCTTTCTGATCAATGCCCTTGTCTAGATTCTGCCCACAGACCCAAGTCGTCCTAGTTAAAGTCAGCCCAGTTCTCTTTTGTCTCTTGTGAATTTTCTGTCTAGCATTTCAGTTCTTCTTCTAGGAGACAGATGAGTCTGAATTAGGTAACATTTTAATGTTCTTAGCTAAAAAAGGGTTTAGCTACAAAATGAGAGCAATACCTATCTATTGGTATAATGTGCTTAACACTCTTGATAAGTCTTACCACATAGATATAATAACCAAGGATTAAAAATCGTGTTATTCTAGAAATATGCTGCCTTTCATTTATATGATTCCATGGTAAGTAGGAAAAATTCAGCAAATGAACGATTATAAGAACAAATGAGCCTTTATATTTGGAATCCACACATTAACTTAAAATCTACAAACCTCATTTCATACAATGCAATCAATTCCTCCTTCCAATATCAATTTATTATCATGTCATAGCAAGAACTTTTGACTTCATTTCACAGAGTAATAGAAGTGGAAGGAGGAGCCCCTCGATTTACAAAGGAGAAAATCAGGGCTCAGGGACGACTTGTCTCAGACCACTCATCTAGTCCAGGAGGAGGGAAGAATGGTCAGTGCTGAACTCCAGCGTGGTCAGAGACGAGGAACAGGAAAGGGCCTGGACAATCCTCAACTCCCCACACCTGGCTCTGTGGGGCAGACCTTTACCCACGGGAGCTATGAGCAGAATGAGAAGGGATACGGTTTGTGAGACCTGAAGACAGGAGTGTGACTGTCCACCAGTCACAACCAGTGACAACTGAGGACCTCATCCACCTAGGACCGGCCCACCAAGGGGCAAGCTGTACCTCACACCAGCTTATACACATACGGCTTTAGCATCATGACGACCCCTAGGAGAGAAAGTGGTAACTCAGACAACACATTTTAACCTGATACTAAAAGTGCCTGGAGCCCACCCTAAAGCTTACCCTTTGCAACTTCTTTCTCTTGAGAGGCTGTACTCCTTACTCATTTTGACCTGACTGCACCTGTATACTAATGAAGAAGGATGAAAAAGGTACCAATGTGGGGAGGTTCTGAGAGTGTCCTCTTGAGAGTATCATCTAAAGCTTTAACCACCTCCAAACTGGGCCACAGTCCAGGCCAGTGACATCACCAGCCCTGTGCAAAGACCGCTGAGAGTTGGAGGAAGGAACCACAGTAAGCAGGGGCAGAAACTGCAGCAAGGGGACCAAGTCTTTGACTCTCTCACACAATGTTTTAAACAGATTTTAAAGGAAAAAAAAGGCTTGAACCCATGTTTTCTCAAACCTCTCATTATCCACTGTCAGCTTCTAAGCAGAGTGGATTGTCTCCCCAACATAATACCGCCTCTGTGGTGGCCAGCAGCTCCACCGAATCACCATGGTCATGGCTGCTGGCAGCAGCCAGGGAAGAGAGGAAAGTCCTGGTTGTAGATGTCTGTAGATTTCTAAGGGTATGACCTTGACCATATTCTCGCTGTTTAGGCTGGGAACTAAATAGAAGACAGAGAGCAGGTAAGGAAAGGGTACCAAGAGTAGTGTTTGGCCCTGGCTGGTGTGGCTCAGTGGATTGAGCATGGCCTGCAAACCACAGGGTTGCTGGTTCCATTCCCAGTCAGGGCATAGGCCTGGGTTGTGGGCCAGGTCCCCAGTAGGGGGCATGTGAGAGCAACTGATCAATGTATCTCTCCCACATTGATGTTTCTCTCCCTCTCTTTCTCCCTCCTTTCCCCTCTCTCTGAAAATAAATAAATAAAATCTTAAAAAAATTTTTTTTAAAGAGTGCTGTTTGTTTGCCTGGCTGGTTTAGCTCAGTGGATTGAGAGTGGACCTGCAAAGCAAAGGGTTGCCAGTTCGATTCTCAGTCAGGGCGCATGCCTGGGTTGCAGGCCAGGTCCCCAGTATGGGGTGTGTGAGAGGCAACCACACATTGATGTTTCTCTCCCTCTCTTTCTCTCTCCCTTCCCCTCTCTCTAAATATAAATAAATTCATTCTAAAAAAAAAAAAAAAGAATATTGCTTGGCCAGAGAGCTTGAAGCTGCTCTGCCAGCACCATGGACAGCAGGCACAGTCTCAGTAAGCCTCCTGGGATATTCAGCCCTCTCCAGCTACCTGCTGGTTTTCTGTAACAGAGCCTCAGAACTCAGTTGGGAATGCTGGCGATGCTTTCACTTATAGACTAGGGGGGCTGGGCTCTGCTGTAATCTACTTTCCCCTTCTCAGATTCATTCCACCTGCAGGTACTTGAACTGCAGCTGAATAATTCATTTATTTTCAAAGAATAATTTCACAAGCTTTCTTAAAAAATCAGGCACTCAGTTTACTCTTAACCTGACCTGCCAGTTGGCTGGCAGGTGATCCCCTGGCCCAGACATGGTGCTGATCTCCTGCAGTCACATTTCACGTCTCCTCTACAGGTCACTTCACCCTCGTCATCAAGACCCTTTCAAATGTGCCTCCTACTGAAGCTTGAGTTCTCAACTGATCTAGTTACAGAGCAAGAGCTCCAAACCCTTTGGGCAGCTGCCCTCAAAAAACCCTACTTTCCACATGTACCTGAAGTTGGAGCTTTTCATTGAATTTCTTCTTCACCTGAGTACCAACCATGCTACTTGGGCGCTTCCTGTAGCTTTCACAAACCAGAGCCTGCCTGGCACAATCCCTGCTCCTATTCCTCCGGGAGAGAGAGAAGCAGCCCTTCAAACACCCCTCTGCTGCTTCTTTGCTCTTTGGCTGGGCATTCAGTGAAGATTTCTGCTGCCCATCCTCCGTCCCAGACTGTTTTCTCCACTGATCTCTGGGGAAGCCGACCGGGGCATGAGATGGTGAGAAAGCTGGGCAGGATGAAACACTGAACACTGAACACACACAGAGGCAAGGGTCTCTGTCGGGCCTCTTCTGCCTTCTTCCCCAGCTCTTTCAGCCACCTGGACAAATTGCCCCCTTGGGCACATTCTCCCTGTAGAATTCTAACTTCCCCGTTCAAGCTTTTGCCGTCATCACCAGTCTTCTCTGACCCAACCCCCTTCTAGAGCTTCCCACCAAAAGAAACTGCTCTTTGGGGTGGTTCTTACTCAGGGAAGCACATCAGAACCCTGAGTGGGGCTTTTAAAAAATACTCACGCCTGCCGTTCACTCTGGAGATGCTCACCCAGTTGGTCACACAATGAAGGTTTTAAATCTAAACTTTGTAAAGCATCATAGAGCATTTGGATGCACTCTCGGTCGAGAAGCCCCAGCTTAGAGCCTATGTTAGTTTGCTAGGGCTGCCATAGCAAAGCACTGCAGACTGGGTGGCTTTAACAACAGGCATTTATTTCTCTTCATAGTTCTGCAGGTTAGAAGTCTGAGACCAAGATGTTGGCAGGCTTGGCTTCTTCTGAGGCCTCTTTCCTTGGCTTATAGATGGATCAACCTATGTCATCACATGCTTGTCCCTCTAGGTGAGTCCATGTCCTAATTTCCTCTTATTCCAAAAAGACCTGTTATATTAGATTAGGGTCCATCCTAATGACCTCATTTTAACTTAGTTATCTCCTTAAAGACCACATCTCCAAATATAATCACATTCTTAGATACCTGGTGTTAGGATTCAACATATGAATTTGGAGGATGAGGGGTACAATTCAACCCTAGCAGAGCCTTCCATTCAAAGTATGGTCCACAGGCCAGAAGCAGCAGCATCACCCGGGAGCACTGAAGAGATGCAGAACCATGAGCTTCACACCAGACCTACTGCGTTAGAATCTGCAATGTTAACAAGATCCCAAGGTAGTCTGTATCCCCATTAATGTCTGAGAAGCACTGGCTTAGAGCACATTTGGGTCAATAGGTTGATGTTCACACCAATAACTACATTTAATATTTTGAGGCCTTACCAGCACTCCAAAAATCACACTATGAGAGCGAAGGCCTAGTTTATTTATGTGAGGCCAAACCTTTGGATGAAACCAGTTGTTATGCCCAGAGCTTTGGGCCTAAAACCAAGAAGGTTGGCCTGGATATTTTCAGTAGCTAGAGACAGGTTTGATGAGTGTTCTCTCATGCTTTACTCAAAACAAACATCCATGAGCACCCACTTATGTGATAGATACTGTGCTATGTGTTGGTCATACAAAAAGAAGTAAGACCCAACAAAATCAAATACTAACTGGAATCTGCCCTGACCTAGAAGGCAGGAAAAGAAGCTTTCAGGGCATGCGTGCTGAGTGAAGCTGTGATGACTTATGCTGAAAGGGAGAAGCCAGCATTACTTATTTCCCATGAAAGTAAGGATGGCCAAGAGAACTTCCTTGAATCCACAGAGAGCTTCCAATAAAAGTGATTCTAAGTTCATATCTGCCCAGAGACAGAGAGGCCTGGTCTGATTTACCTGGTGAGCCTGTCAGTGCATCCACTGAGTGCACATCCTTCACCAAGCACAGTCCTGGGCACACCGTCTCCCAGTGCAGAGCTGTATGTGCCACGTCTGGACCAAGTACTCTCATACCACAGCTCATTAATTTAGCCCTCACAATAATACAGCAAGTTCCTTTTATCATTATTCCATTGTGTGCCTGAAATCGAACTCAAAGAGTTTAGACAACCTGCCCAAGGCCGTGCAGTTTTTCAGCACAGAAACAGTACCTAATCCAGGTCTAAATCGGCTAACAACTTAAACTCAAAGACAATCATTTCCCAGAACCTGGTGCTGCAGACAAAATTATCTTGGGTGCTTGGGTAGTAGGAACAAGGTTTTGTTTGTTTTAAAAGCAGTCTCTTATTGATTAGAATATGTCTATTTGATGCCTAAATGTTCACAGTTTACAGTGCCACAGTTAAGCCTTGTAACTCATAAAAGTTATTTGTCTTGGTAATAAATGCACTCTATGTACCAAAGAAAGACTTTGGAAAACAGCATCGTGTGATGGGGTGAAAGCTATGGAGTTGGGCCGCCCTGCTGCCCCCTTTCTGGCTCCTATGTCCCCATCACACCTCCCAGACTGGGGAGGAAAAGGGCACAGATCAGAATCTCTTTTATTTGTTTAAAGTAGAACCAGACATTCTCTTCCTTATCCCCAACCCCTCAAAAGGGATACTTTTTATTCTGAAATTTAGCCTAGATTGTGGGGCAAAATATGATCAAGTGAGATGGGGTATTCCCGTCTTGACCCTTACTGTTCTCCCTTTTGGGCAGCTGATGGAGAGATAGGCTAAATATGAACCAAAAAGTGCGCTAAAGGCCAGCTTTAGTTTTCTAAAAATTATTTTATGTCAATGAAATTCAACGGGGAAAGAATAATCTCTTCAACAAATAGCGCTGGAACCACTGGATAGCCACAGGTCAAACAATGTAGCTGGACTCCTTCCTCACACCACACACAAAATTACTCAAAATTCATCATAGATCTAACTACGAGAGCTACACTACAAAGCTCTTTAAAAATATACAGGAGCATATTTTTATGACTTGGGTTAGGCAAAGCCTTCTTAGTTGTAACACCAAAAGCACAAGTAAGAAAAAAATAGGTATACTGGATTTATATGAAAACTGAAAACCTCTGTGCTGCAAAAGATACATCAAGCAAATGGAAACACAACCCATAGAATAGAAAATAATATTTTCAAGTCATCACATACCTGATAAGAGATTTGTATCCAAATATACAAAGAACTCATAACTCAATAATACAAAAGGAAACCTAATTACAAAACAGGCAAAGGAACTGAATAGATATTTCTCCAAAGAAGATACACAAACAATCAATAAACACAAGTTGCTCAACATCGTGGGTCATCAGGGAAATGCAAATCAAAACCAGAATGCGAACCACTTCCTACCACTAGGCTGGCCAGAAGTGAAAAGGTAAGTGTGGGTGATGATATGCGAGACGTTGAAAGCCCTGTCAACTGCTGGTAGGGGTGTAAAACGGTGCAAATGCTTTGGGGAACAGTTTGGCAGTCCCTCAAAATGTTAAACAGAGAGTGACCATGTAACCCAGCAATTCCACTCCCAGGTATATATATGCAAACGAAATGCAAACAAATGTCATCTCAAGAATGCGTGCCTGAGTGTTCACAGCAGCACTATTCACAATGGCAAAAAAGTGAAAACAGCTTGTATGTTCATCAGCTGATGAGTGGATAGATAAATGTGGTATATCCACACAATGTTACATTATTCAGCAACAAAAAGAAATGAAGCCCTGGCTGGTGTGACTCAGTGGATTGAGTGCCGGCCTGCAAAAGAAAGGGTCGCCGGTTCGATTCCTAGTCTAGGGCACATGCCTGGATGCGGGCCAGGTCCCCAGTGAGGGGTACAGGAGAGGCAACCACAGGTTGATGTTTCTCTCCCTCTTTCTCCTCCCCTTCCTCTCTCTAAAAATAAATAAATAAAATCTTTAAAAAAAGAAAGAAATGAAGTGCTGATACATGCTACAACATGGATGAACCTTGAAAACATTATTCTAAATGAAATAAGCCAGTCAGGAAAACCACATATTGTATTTGTTAATTTTTATGAAATACCCAGAATAGGCTAATTATATATATAGAAATAAAAAGTAGATTAATAGTAGCCTTGTTAACCTAATTAGGGCCAGGAGATGTGACTGTGAGTGGGTATGTGGTTTTCTGGGGGGTTATGAAAATGTTCTAAGGTTAATAGTGGCAATAGTTTCACAACTCAGTGAAAATACTAAAAACCAGTGAATTGTGTGGGAAGCAAGTGTTATTTAAATAAAGCATATATACATGGTGTATACACATACATATACATATATACATATACACAAATGTGTGCATATTAACATAAATTCCATGTAAAACCCAGGTAATGTCAAGAATGAAGTGAAACGCCTGCCAGTGACCTGCTTCAGCATGGCATATGCGTGTGCCAGGGATAGACTGAAAAGCAACTAGATGATTTTTAAAAAGCAACTTTGTTGAGGTACAATTTACATGTGACAAAATGTTCTCATTTGAAATTTATAGTTTAATGAGCTTTGACGAATGTAAACACCAACACAGTCAAGGTACAGAACATTTTCATTACCCCAAAGTTCCTTTGTGCATTCTTGTGTCCCAGGGCCCGCCCCAGGCAATGTGCTACGTCCTTACAGGGTAGTTTTGCCTTTTCTATGATTTCATATAATTTAAATAACACAATGAGTACTATTTTGAGTTTGATTTTTTAAAAAAATTAGCCTAATATAGCCCTGGCTGGTGTGGCTCCGTGGATTGAGCACCGGCCTTAGAACCAAAGGGTCGCTGGTTCGATTCCCAGTCAGGGCACATGCCTGGGTTACAGGCCAGGTCCCCAGTAGGGGGCACATGAAAGGTAACTATACATTGATGTTTCCCTCTCTTCCTCCCTTCCCCTCTGTCTAAAAATAAATAAATAAAATATTTAAAAATCAATCAGCCTAATATATTTTATATTCAACCATGTTATATGTATCTCTTACTGCTTTTTTATTGCAGATAGTATTACATCATATGAATATATTACTACAATTTGTTTATCCATTTATCTGCTGATAGACATTTGGAATTTTCCTGATTAGGGTTATTCTGAACATTAATGCACAAGTTTTTGTGGGGACATATGTTGTCTTCGCTGTGTGGTGACACCGCAAAAAGTGGAAACACTGAGTCTTGAGCTGAGTGTGTGCTCAACTTCATAGGAAACTGCCCCGCCGACGTCCAAAATGATAGTGCCATTTCACACAGCCACCAGCACTATGTAAGGCTGTCTTTAATTTTAGCCATCCTAGTGCATTTAAACTGCATTTCCTGGATGGTTTGGACCATTCGTACAACTTCCTTTACCAAATGGCTGTCCAAATCTCTTTCCTATTTAAAAAATAATTTAAAAAAAAATTGAATTGATTCTTTATTACTGAGTTGTACGAGTTCTTTATTCTGTACTGAAATCTTTTATCAGCTATTTATCCTAGTCAGTGGCTAGAAATTCCCATTTTCTGGTTGTTTTCTTTTAAAACCTCACCTGAGGACATTTTTTCATGGTTTTGAGGGGGGTGGTGGAAAGAGAGAGAGAGGGAAACATCGATGTGAGAGAGAATCATCGATTGGTTGCCTTCTTGTACGTGCTCCAAATGGGGATCCAACTGGCAACCTGGGTATGTGTCCTGACCAGGAGCCATACAGGCCAGGGCAAGAAATTCCATTTTTTAATGGTATCTTTCTTAATAGTTTTTGATAAAGTCCAATGTACCCATTTTTTCTTTTATGTTTCAAACTTTTTGTATCCTAAGAAATCTTTGCCTACCCCAAAGTTGCAAAGGTTTCTTGTGACTTCTAAAAGTCATATAATTTTAATTTTTATCTATTTCAAATTTATTTTTATGTCTAGTTTGCAGCAAGTACTGATGTTCATCTTTGAATATGACCACCAAGACTTTCAGCATCATTTATTGAAGACTTTCCCCACTGAAATACTTTCTTAGCACTTTTCTGAAACCACAAGATCCCCCATGTTTCCCTCTTAAAGCCACACCCACTTTTCTCCCACTGCCCTCCCATCATGCTCCCTTCACCTTCAGCAGCCATTAGTCTGTTCTCCATTTCCATAATTTTGCAGTTTCAATGATACTACACATGAGTGGGGTCATAAAGTGTCCACCCTCTTGGGGCTGGCTTTTTCTTCCTTCGTGTTCACCCACACACAATGCCCTTGCTTCATTTGTGGGGCTCGTTGAGGTCACTAGCGATGCATTGAGAGAACTTGCATTTCCGGTCTGCTGGGGAGGAATTGTGTCAGCTTCTGTTTCGCGGAAGTTTTTATTTCATGTTTACTTTTGAAGGATATTTGTACTGTAGATAGAGCTGTATGTTAATAGCATATTTTATTGTTTTTGTGTCAACACGTTAAAGACAACCTTTCATTTTTCTCTGACTTAAAAAGTTTTGACAGGAAGTAGGTGGACATTGTTATCTCCATTCCTCTGTACGCAATATTTTCGTCTACTGTCAAAATTTTCTCCTTATAAATTATTCTCAGTAATTTGATCATCAATTCCTTTATGGTGGTTTTCATTTATTTTTTATCCTGCATGGAGATTATTGAGCTGCTTGGATATGTGAGTTTGTAGTTTTCACAAAATTTGGAAAGTTTTTAGCCACTATTCCTTTCATTATTTTTCACCCTCTTCCCTTTCTGGGATTCCAATTACAGGCATATTATAATAGCTGTTTTAAAGTCCTCGTCTGGTCATTGTATCGTCACTGATATTTTGGGTCTGTTTCTATTAAGTGATCTTTCTCCTAATTATCTCATCATCAGAGCTAACATTTACTCAGCATTTACTGTGGTGCAGGCACAGTGCTTTACGTGAATTACCTTCTTTAACCCTTGGAATAACTCCAAGAGATACACAGAATGTATTATCCCTATTTCAAAGAATGACCAGAAGCTCAAAGGCAGTAAGTTAAATGGCCCAGGGCTCCCCAGCTATTAAGTGGCAGAGCTGGCCCCAGAACCCAAAGGCAGGATGGGTGTGGAGGAATGATCCGTTGAAGTAAAGATGACTGTGCACGCTCAGGCCTCATGATCTCACAACTATGAGGTATATTGGTGCTGAGCAGAGAGAGAAAGGTAGTAGGAAGAATGCATAAATGTCACTGAGGATCAGGGTGATGTAAGAAAGGGTCACTGTGGAATGGACAGCTTCTCATCCTCCTCCGTCAGAGATCTTCAGCTGGACAGCAAACACTGAGAAGAACAAGGAGCTAAGATTTGAGACTTGACACATACACTAATGAGGTGTGTAATGACTAGCAAGATGCTGGAACCAGGATAAGAACGTTGGGGCAAAGCCAACTGACTAACAGGCTGCAGCTGTTAGCAGAGATGTGCGTACATATTTAAAATAGGGGTTGGGGGAGGGCAGCTGGGTGACACTGCTCACAGTGGGAGATGGAGCTGAGACTCTTGGCTGGGAGAGCACCCTGTGCTTTCTCTGGTGGCAGAGGGGGGCGGCGCAGTATTCTGGGCTCAGAGAAAACCAGCAGACCTAAATCGAGACTTGGATAGGGAATATAGCAGAGACAGTCTGATGGATAAGGTGGGGAGAGAGAGAGGCAGCACTTGGTCTTTTCATGGCACTACTTACTTCTGCTTTTGGTATGAGAGAACAACTGGGACTGGACTTGCTCTCCCACTGCAAAAAATTAGAAAAACAGACCAAATCCACAGAACAGCTGTTTTCAGACATTAGACAGTGGGCAGCACCATTCCAGGACCCCTCAGAGAAGGGAACCAATAAGGCCTGTGATAGTGCCAGCTTGTGCTGGAAGCACCTTCTGGACCACCACACGGACCCACACACGGCATGGTGGTAGCGCTGCGTGGAGGAGACAGGACCTGGAATTTGGGGAGACTGAGGTGGTGGCTGGAGTATGCTGTGTAGAAAATGCGCAGGATCTGCATAGCCTTCCTTCTGCGTCCTCAGCTGAGTACTAACTGTAGAGTCAAAAAGAATAACCAGGTGCCTGTAAGTAGAGTAATTCCCAGAGGTAACAGAGAGCTGGTAGAAGTCTGAGTTCTAACCAGCCAGAAAGGAGCATTCTTGTTGAACATCAAAGGCATGCCAAAGAGACCCCCCCAAAAGTCACAGCTTCGTAATAGGGCTAAACGAGCCCTAAAGTAAGCTCTATTTTATAAAGTTTTCATAAAGCTTACAAAAGGATGAAGCTGAAATGCAAGTACATTAACTGCCTGACAGAACATAAGCCAACATTCATTAAAAACAACAAAATCCAACATTCAACAACATAAACGTTCTGATCACCAGCACCCAATCCAAAATTACTAGGTATACATTAAAGCCCAAAAAGCGGGGAGGAGGGAGTGATAACGCTGGGTGAATAACACTGCCTTTGGACACCAGTGCCAGCTCTGCCACGTATTAGCTGGATAGCTCTAGGCAATTTAACTTACTCCCTTCGAGCTTCTGGTCATTCTTTGAAACAGGGATAATACACTCTGTATATCTCTTAGGGCTGTTTTAAGGGTTAAAGAAGATAAGTCATGTAAAGTACTGTGCCTGCACCGCAGTGAATGCTGAGCAGATGTTAGCTACGACAGAGGTGATGAGTAAAGCTAGCCCTTCCATCTACATTATACACCATCGTCTGCCCAACACGATGGTCACAATTATTCCCTGACTACCTCTCAAACAGCTTCAATCTCCCTTCACTTCTGCTCTAAATGTTCCCAATTCTAAAAGATTGACCCTATCTCACAAAAACAGGAGTCTGTTCTTTTCTTTCCTTTTCCAGCTCTTCATAAACACAGCTGATCAATTCTATGACTCTTATCTACCTTATTCTGAACTCCCTCTAATCCAGCTTTTATCCCCAACAATTTAATTGTCTCTCAAAATCACCAGTGATCTCTGAGCTACGTTAAGCAGCCTTTTAAAAGTCTTACTAGCCTTCGGATCTTCTTCAGCTTTTGACTGAATTGCTCGTTTTCTCATTTTTGGCTACCATAGCCTCTAAATTGTGCTTTTTCATTTCCTATCTGGGTAGATTGAATCATGGCCTTATTCCTTTCTCATCAGTGATATTATTATCTACACCCTTGCAATAGTCTTATGGTGGGTGTAATGACACTTCCTACTCCTTGACCTTGGACTTGACCCTGTGACTTTGAAAAATGAGATGCTAGAAAGTGCACTATGAACAAAGGATTGAAATGGGCTTGCATAGCTGGGGTTTCCCTCTAGGACCCTGCTTTTTGCCATGAGAAGGATTTGCCACTGGTTCAAGGACAGAAAAAGAAAAGAGAGAACAAAACTAATATATGAAATGAATAAGGAGAAATGATTCCAGAAACTGCAGGTCATAAGTAATCATAAAGAGGGTTATAATTACAAAAGATGTAAAGAATTTTAAAAATTCAAATAGACCAATAACTACAAAAGACACTGAGATAATAGTAACAAATTTGAACAAAATATTAGTAAATATAGATCAGGTAAACAGAATTGATAGCCTTTGGTTCGTGCATTAAGCTTCCAGGTGATTGTAATGTGCAGCTGTGTTTGAGAGTCACGGGTCTAAACCACTTGGATGGTTTCATTTCCCCTGGCTGAGGAGTGGGTTAGGCCTCGGCAGATCATATGACTCTGGCCAATGAGGCACAAAAGAAAGTCTGTTGAAGGTGGAGGATGAAGCTTTCGGGACAAGTTCCCTCACTTTCATAAGCAGTCGAAGAAAAAAGGTTGTGTTATACTTCTGCTGGGCACCACAGAATCTGTGTGTGACCCCTGGAACTCTGGCAGGAAACAAGGCCAGTGTGGAAGACAGAGCAGAAGGATGGAAGGGACCTTTGAGCCTCTGAATTAAACGGAGTTGGAGAAGCTCTACATTGGTGCATCTTGTAAGTAAGATACATGTTCTTAATGTTTAAGCCAATTGGACTTAGAAACTTCTATTTATATCTGAGTACATTCTGATGACCAAGTAGGATTTGTCCTAGAAATATAAGAACAGAATATTGGATATTAGAAATTAATATTATTAGATATTAAAGTTAACATACCCAATATTAGAAAACCTAGCAAACATGCCACACTTTCATCTACATATACTCTAGAAAAATTCTCCCAGAGGTCCTCTGGAAACATGAACAAGGATATCCACTGCAGCATTGTCGGTGGGGCCAAGCCGTGGGAGGCAACCTAAGTCCGTCACTGGGGGACTGGATGAGTAAGATGTAGCTTTGCATAAATTGTAGCTGTGCAGAACCACATTAGAAGTAATATGATGGATTTTTACCACATTATTGAAAATGTTTAATTAATTACTTTTTAAAATATTTATATATTTATAGAGAGAGGCATAAATATAATGCCAAACACCACAATGTTGAATGAATCAAAAAGAAACCATAATATAGCATAATACCTTCCATGTAAATTAAACATACATACACCCCTTCATACACACAATATGCCACTGTATATTTCAAAGAATGCACATAATATACAAATAGAAAGTAAAATGGTGAAATAGAAAGTTGAAGTTAAAAGGAATATAACAATAGTAATAATAATAAAAAGAAGGCCTTGACAGACCAAGTCTCTGAGTGTTCCAAGTCTCTGAATAACTCAATTC